>KZ308477.1:1476910-1643953 GCA_000376725.2 Ladona fulva | reverse complement strand
ATATATATATATACACGAAAGGGAAGTTTCATAAATGTTCACCAAATTACGGACGACAGAAGGATGAACTAATTTGCTTATGTCTCTTACTCTTATTTATACTTTAGCAACTGAAGATGATGTTCAAAGATACTGAACTACAAATGCGAAGAATATGACAGTATGAAAAGCAATAAAAAGGCTGAATATATAATAATGAAGAAAATAGATATAATGTGTACATTAGCATTGGAGTAAATGTGATTTAAAGGGATGAAACGTTATTTCTTGGTTTAATCATCCCAGAAGGTCTAAAATGGTCTGTGGATATAAAGTCAAGGAGAGTATTAGAAAAAGAAGCATCCATTCAACCAAACTAAAAGGTTACTGGACGCCCCATCAGTAGGGGATAATGTAAGGACTGGTTAATCTGCTTAAGACCTGAAGCCCTTGTAAAGTGTACTTGGAGGAAGATGTAAGTTGTTGAGGTAGAGTGACGATTAAAAAAGTACCGAGAAGAATTGTGGAGAAATAGAGTGCCATGGAATAGAAAAAAATGGAAAGTCCACATTCAAAGATAGAAGGGTCTTCAAATGGATAGCGATTCATGGAATGTAATAAAAGAAGGCAAATAAATAGAAATCGATTGCAGTATAGCATAAGGATTAGAAGTGGCAACTTCTACGAGCTAAAGCGATTCTTCTTTTCAGTCTTATTGCCATCACTTATGGGGTCGGCAAATGATCTTTGATTAAATGTGATGATGAAATTGGTTTTGGTTTCTGATTTTTACGGCTGCCAACCCTAAAGGTAATTCTACTCTTGGTGTTTACACCCCCTGCCACACGCTGCAAGGCAGCTGGAAGGGTATTTATGTAGATGTATAGGGAAAATCGGACACAGACATAACAATTCCCGAACCAGAAAAATCCGATTACCTGGGACTCGAACCCGAGACCTTCGCGATGTTAGAGCGCTAGCTTGCTAACCACTACGCCACCGCGGCCGTCTATTAACTAAGATATGGAGATAAAATCAGGGTGGATGGGGAGAAACTAAAACAGGTGGACAAATTCTCGTAGGTGGGTAGTGTTCTATCTTGGGATGAGAGGTGTGGAGATGAGGTTCGAAAGATAGTAGCATTGACCAAGGAAGCTTTTATGAAGCGAAGGGAATTAATGACAAAGGGTCTCGATAAAGGAATCAGGAAAAGATTGGTAAAATCCTTGATATGGAGTGTTTTGCTGTATGGGTGTGAAACGTGGACCTTACGAAAAGAGGAAATCAAAAGATTGGAGGCATTTCAGATGTGGGTGTGGCGTAGAATGGAGGCAGTGAGCTGGGTGGATAGAAATACAAACATAGAGGTGCTAGAAATGGTTGAGGAGGAGAGGGTTTTAATTGAAATAGTTAAGCGTCGACAGGAGTAATGGGTGCATTAAATATTGATTGGGAGGGATTGCTGAAGAGCGTGATTGAGGGTAGAATGCAGGGGAAGAGACAGAGGGGA
The DNA here is from genome assembly GCA_000376725.2 of Ladona fulva. Classification (NCBI taxonomy): domain Eukaryota; kingdom Metazoa; phylum Arthropoda; class Insecta; order Odonata; family Libellulidae; genus Ladona; species Ladona fulva. Next base: position 1,642,464 of record KZ308477.1, on the reverse strand, counting down.
AGGCAGAGGTTAGATGACATGAAGGGTGGGGTGAGTTACCAGGTAACGAAAGAAAAGGTTATGAATAGGGAATATTAGGGCACATGGACTTACCGAAAGGTAGAACACTTATGTATGTTTTGAGATAAAATCAAAAAGGGTGGAATGATACCATTGCAAAATCTTCTACAAGACTAGTGTCAATTTGTTCTGGGAAAATACGATCTCGAAAAGGCTGGCAAATTTAAAATTAACGTACAGCTAACATATTATACGATAACAATAATATTGGACAAATTCCTACTACAAAGAGAGTTTCAGGCAATTATGGGTATATTTGTACACACCACTCTTGAAAATTGTATGCATTCCTCTTTCATTACACATTCGCGAACATTATCTTACCATAGCGGGCTATAATTTAAAAATTTATTTTTGACCTAAAAGGAGGTGTTAATGTCAAACAGTGAACTGAAAATTTCTTCACTTAAATGTTTTCAATATCTATTTTCTCTCTACGTTAAGGATACGGAACGTTTAAGATCTTTCGATGGGTCGTTTCCATGAAACCGTCAATAATATTTTTATTTAGCATTTTTTCGTCAAATAACCTCAAATACAATTCGATTTGACTCGATTTTGCACCGCCACGGGAATTCAAGTCTTGCTTTTTGCGGGTACCGATCCAAAGATTTGAATCATTACAATTTAAAATAATTATGTTTCATATTATTTATGCAAAATGTGACTATGTATTATGCTGCAAAGACATGCACTTGCTTCCTAGACGAATAGAAGAATTTAATCAGTGTAATTACCGTGATTAAGGAATGTGAGGTGGTTTGATGGATTTCAAGGTAGTCGTCCAATGATCACAAATAAATCGAACCTCGAATGTCTTCCCTTGCTATTCCTTGATGACAACGTCATCCTTGATCTTGAAGGAAGCAGGGTGAACTGAAGCTGTAAGGTCTATACTGAAGGTCAGGCACGAGGTTTTCGGTTAGAGAAAGCTGTCGATAGATAGTAGGAGCCCTCCAAAGACGGAAATCTCAATCGACGGTAGAGTACGGAGATTACGTATGCGATTCGAATGCCCTGGAAATAAAATAGAATCAGAGGGCCGAAAAATACCAGAATGCAATATTAGAGAGAGTGGAGGGAAAGAAAAGGAATATAAAGGGGAGAAACGACGAGGTCGAGGTTAGCGGTCAAGTCCTTTTAACAAGTGGTTTCGAGTCGGAGGGAAAATGGCAACGGGCAAGGGCTCCTCGAGCACGGAAGGAAAAATAAAAAGTGGAGAGAAGAGTGGAGAAAAGAAGAGCTGGAGGTAAAAGAGAGGAAGGAAGGACGGAGAAAAGCATGGGGAGGTGGTTTCTGAATGGATTCCCTATTCAAAATATCTTAAGGTATAAAATTCACGTATAAGGGCCAAGTTGCCACAGAAATACATTTCCACAACGTGGAATGACTTTATATTTCTACGGAAATATATTAACGACGATCTGATTTAACGAGAGAACAAGAGAGCAAGGGATTGAACGATATTTAGAGAGTATTAAAAATTATCATTTATCTCTCTCCCATTTACATTCGCGAAAAGTTTAAATAAGGATCTAAATATATTTATAGGGATTCGCTTTGTAAAGTTTGAATAAGCTTTTAAATATATTTATAGGGGTCCGCTCTTCCAGTTTCAGAATAGCATCTTCCTGTTTATGAAGGATGCTGATTTAGTAAGATGCTGAGATTTAATTCACCTACCTCTGCATCACTCGCCTATTCTTTTAAAGCGAAAAATCAATTTTTATTGGTCGTTTTCAAGCCAAGTGCCCTAAATGAACCCATAAGAAGTGTTTTCATATTGGGTTTACATGTTTATTTAAGAAAAATTGCAAATTAATAAGTGGGATTACTTAAAATAATAAATTTAGCTAAGTAAAAGTATTAATCAATTACTTAAATCATCAGCATAATATATGGAGTGTGGATTTTAATATATTTGCTCGTTCTGACACGTCGTATAACCTTATATGTCATGGAATTTGTGACGTCTTTCAACTTATGTAATGGAAAGTACGCCATTAACTTTCGTTCTTTACTCCTCAAAAGACTACTAATTTCCACAGCTTTTTACAATCTCTTAGGTAATAATATTTCTTTAGACTTTACCTAGCTAAACTATTGAGCGTGGGATTGAGAGTTTCGACAAAGAACTTAATTGGCCATTTCGCCAAGTCCTGTCAATCTCAAATATTTTCCAAAATATTAAACCGCTCCATTAGAGTGAACTTTTTACAATACCATACAAAACAACATACACATGACCATGGTTTCGTAGCGTGGCTACATCATCAGGTTTTCATCTTCATTCATCAGGTCATTTTCCAAAATATTAATGATACAAAATTTAGTTTTTGAATCCCAAGAATACTTAGATAGTCTATGTAAAGTACAGTTTCATATCCGCGCGAAGAAACACAAAAATATCTTAAAAATAGAGAAAGACACAAAAAACCCCGAATTTATCTTAGCTTATAAAAATAAAAAGGTCAAACGCCAAGATTTCAAAAACATTTCTCTGCTTTAATCCTAAATCCGCCTTTTGCGATTGAAATGGGCCCATAAAGTTTCCAGGTCACTTCCCTGACCATGGTTGCTTAGCAATACTCTTTAGATCCTTTTAACACTTGGGTCATAAATTAAAATTAAAAATGGGTGAATTGGTAAAAGAGAGAAACAGTTTTAGACAAAGGAAATTCACCCACCATTTGCTGCCTTACATTCTTTTGACTTAGACACTTCTAGGATTTAGCGCTTAACGTGTAACTCAATCGTTGGGTTTGGTTGGCAATCACAAAATCTGTGGGGTTTTAGGTATGTACCTAAAAAAGACAAATCGAAAAGAAAAATTCATCAAGTAGAATATATAGCCTGAAGACCCATTATTTTAGTTGTGAATACATTGAATGATCGATGAAAAAGAATTTTTTTTTCATGTTCCCAAAACAACACCCATAGGAACCGGTAGTAGATGATACGAGGGCTAACCGAACACTGTGTGCTCCAATTAATCCCATTATTTTCTATTATCAATCAATGTCTTTTGATTTACCCAAATTTACCAAAATTTACCCTTTTATATCTTTACAATTGTCCAAGTAAACGCCTGATAACTAAGAGAGTAATGAATCTCCGATGAAATTCTTATCTAAAGGTACATACTCCGATCTTGCATAGTCATTACTTCTTTTTTAAATTCGTGAATAATTAAGCTATTTGCATTTAAAAGACTTACCGCTTATCTTCTAGGGAACACTACATGAATGACATGAAGTCGTTTCCGACAAGTAACCCTTAAGGAGCAGGATGTCGACATTTAATAAAAGGCAACATTTTTTAGACCTATAAAACCTTCAGTCATCGAGCTTTAGGGGATTTTATATACATTCACATCTTCATACCAAATAGTAGCATTCAAGATTTTGGCGCGTAATAATATTCAACAGCGTTGAGAGTACTGTGATGCATACAGTGAAGCAAAAAAGTTTCCTTTTCCGTTTATCTTTTGATTTCTGCCGCTGTATGTAGCTTATCGTATGTAGATAATGCAGGTAGCATACAAATGATCCTAGCCAGAAATTCCCTTGAACTGCAGTACCACTAAAGCTGCTACCAAGTAAGTTCCATTCCAAGCGAGTTATTTTATCAACATATGTACCATGGTTATGAAGTTTTATATTCTGAGCAAGATTAGAGAATAAGTATAAACGAAGAATGCTAGAGAAGCTATATTAAAGTAAACTGGAAGTAGACTGGTATATGTAAATTTTCATTTCTTATGAAACATCTCAGCTCCTAACAAAATTCCAAGGATGCCATTGAGTGACAAGTACGTACGGCATATTAGCAGCTAACGAACATTTACCAGACTCGTAATTCTATCATTATCCCAAATTACGAATATGTGTAATACTAAAAATGTCTGTATTTTACGGCAAAGAGATTCTTGTATTACCTAGCTAATAATAATTCACAATACCCGTATCGGGAGTCTCGCAGCAAAAAGTGTTCCTCTGAGAAGAAAGAAAATAATTATTTTCTCCAAAAGCTCCTAAATCCTAAATCACAAAGCCATTACCCGTAGCTTTCCATCTTTTCAAAGGAAAGGGAATAGATATTTACTCCCTTTGAAATCCTCAAGAGCATGCTACCGTTTCTTTTTTTTTTCGAGGAGCTATACGTTACTCTTTGACGTTTACGAGACGTGTTTGAATCGCATCCTCTGAAGTCGGCAAGAAAAAGAAAGCACTCCTTTTCTCAAATAATGCAAATGCCTCTTGACCTTATTTATAACGTTTAGGCGTACTGGACAAGACGCAAAGAGATTCTTCCCATGCATCCGAACACACGTAAGTTACGACCGATTTTTCATATCAGTAATGCAGTTTTTCCCTTTATGACGCTAAATAATATCTTATAACTAAAATTATCGCACGTGCCATTCACAGAGGTCTTTCGCATTATATGATTCATAATATGTATTATTCTTTATATCTTTAAAGTAAAAATAATCATTTCCTTGATTGAATATCGAAGAGGGAACTGCAATAATATCACGTTATATTTCATGAAATATGTTGATTAAGTTAAAATAATGAATTGATATAATACATTTTGCAATTCAACATCTTAAAAGAGTAGTTACGACAAACATCATATCAAGTACAATACGATTTTATTTTGTATCATTTGCTAAATTAGATAAGAATGAGGTATCTTCAATTGTACAAAAACAGTACATTCAGAAGAAAAATAAAGAACTGTTATAAATAGTGATTGTACTATGATTATTCCCCTTTCGCGACTAAATTGAAAATGTTATCCATTCATTACAAACGATAAAATCTGAAAGTAGGTCAGGTAAGATTTAACAGGAACGTTGACATTATTACAGTGCATCGGAAGGAGATAAGAACTTCTTTACTGAGAAATATAATAAGGGATTACGCGATTTATGCAACAGTAAACTTCATGCTTTCTTCACTTTTAATGAAATATTAACGTGACTCTTGTAGACATCACCTGTTCACCAAGTAGCCTAATTTTCGTTCGAACAAATTGGAGTCTAGTATCATCGTCAATTTAAAATTAAGGAAGGTTCTAAGGACCATAAAAACTAATAGAGGCGTAAAATAAAAGGGGACAGCGATAAAATCGTAAATGGCGAACATACCGCCTCCAAGAGAAACAGCCATTTCTGTATGTCACCAATTCCGCGAGATCTTTCCTCCGAAATCACGGACAGGCTTCGTATCGTGCTTCGGGGCCTCGTAAAAATAAAAAAAGAACGCGAACGGCTCCTTCCAGCGCTATAAAAGAGGATGAGTAAATCTTATTAAACGGACCACTTAAAAGGGACGTACTTGACGTCGAGCCAGGTTTTGAAGGCTTACTTTCCCCAGTAACCAAAATGAAACAGTATAGTGTGCTGTTGATTCCTCAACTAAGTTACGCTGCGCTTTTTTCTTCAGATCATCGTTGTCACTTTAATTTCGGTTACAAATCTCTCTTTAGCAATTAATAATACTCCTTTCGAATTTTAGCCGGCCGCCGAGGTGTAGAGCGGTCCTTCCCATACTTTAATCTTCCGCGGAAGACTTATGAATTATAACATAACTGTAAGTGAAGCATTTACCTGTACCGTCTCCCATAATTTTCAATGTACATTAATTCGTTTAACGCAAAACGGTAACAGGAAGCAACGGCTAACTCGGAGATATTCTCGTCCGCAGGGAAAATATCCTCTCAAAATTCTTCGAATAATACGAAACGAAATTTATGGTGGGATTTTAATCAATGAAATGGTAATCCTGTATTTTAAATTACGCTTTTTTAATAAATTTAATATTTATTTTATAAGCAGCTGTATTTGTATAATTAATTGTTCTGGGTTCGGTTTTAAAATTTAATTCATTTCATAAAATTAATTTTATATAGCTTTTTAATTTCCGAGTTGATAAATACGATCCATGTAAAAGAAACTAGCGTTGCGTTAGTATGGAATTCGATCAGAGCGAATTGTCTAGGTTGGTCCCCAACCTTTCTTGTGAATAAATTTTCACTGTTTGTTAAGAAATTCGACCAACAAATTACCCTCGGCTACTACATGGAACACTAAGAGCTTGTTCGTAATACAGTAGTGAACCGCAGTCCTTCAGCTGGAAAGCACCGGTCTAAGGATTAGTGTGTTAGCTGAGCCGCGCAGAAGCCCTGGGCTCGAATCGCGGTTATGGAATTGACGTCCGCTTTTTTCAATTTGAATTATATTCTACCAAAATAATTTCGACTGCTGTAAATAGAGTGAGAAGTCACATTAAATAACTACTATCATGTAAGAAGGAAATATGGAACACGGCTGTAATTAAAATAACGCTTTAACGGTTTAAACGCCCCTTAAAACCTTATGTCGGCGTTTTGGGGCTGCGTTGTGACCACTTCAAGGAAACAGAGCAAGAAAACCTCACCTTCTGAGAATCACCGAATACGTAGTTCAACTGCCAAGCTATCGTCTTTAAGGGTAGAATACTCAGCTAAAAGATAGGTTGGCTATTGAAATACGTACCGATGATAAACACATAAAAGACTAGACTCTCATGGGAGAAATCATTGTCTCCATTCCTACGGAAACTACTTTGAATATAAGAGAGGTAAATATTCTGCAATTTTATTCATCGTTACTTTTCAGGAACTTTTGGAGGGCATTTTGTCCCGCAAAATCGTAAATATATGTAAACGCAACGATGGAAAACTGTTCTCCAGCAATGAAGGCACCCACTTACAGTGAGGCCGTTTGGTATACAGATTCACAAAGAATGCAACACTCTAATTAGCGGCATTTGACAGTAGCTGGCTACGTTTACGCGAGTGATTCTATATTCGATAATTTGGTATTTGTTTAGCAACTCTTATTTGACAAAAAATAACGCTTCTGATGCTAAGAGTAAATTAATTCCAAAAGATTTTGATATATATTTTGATTTCGCCAAAAGATATTGCATGTATTCCTCATCTTAAATCTAAGTTTTCTGCGGTTTTCTATAAATATTAAACGTTCAATAAACACCAGCGTAAATAAACGGTAGATAATTGCGATGGATTTCAAAGAAAAATCTTCTAAGTTTAACTTTATTAACTACCTAAAATACTTTGCTATGCTAAAAGGAAAATAAAAAATTGAATTCGATAATGATTTATATTAATTAGCATTTACGTCTTCCCTAATTAAAAAAAAAATTTGGTTGTATGCCTATCTCATCGCTTAGGAAACGAACTTCTGTTAGCTGAATAGCTTTAATATCAGTAAAGTCAGAATTTATCTTTATTACGGTATTACATTTAGCTAGTCCATGTGTTACATGGAATAAATCAGAGCCAAAATGAGAATCACAGGCATGACACACTATTGACGAAAATTTTTCTATAAGAGGTTTACTAATATAATACCATCTCCTGAAATTATTTACACGAAGAATGTTGAAGGAGAATGAGTCAAATGCAACAAAAATAAAAGTACGTAGCTCACTCATTAGTCCCTTGTAATATTCATAATCAACATTTATTTTTAATGTAAGATGACCGCTTGATTAACTGGAAAGAGTTTGAATTTTTCGGAAAAAAATCCGTTCATCTATATTCAACCGTGTTTTAAGGAAACATAAAATAAGATGATGGAAAGAAAGTTTTCAGTTTCATGCAAAACTTCTGGGTCCCTTTTGCGTCACAATATTTTTAGAATCCAATAAGATTTCATCTTTCACCAATCAGACTCAATACTTATGTGAGCTGTTAAGAGAAGACTTCCCGAATTTATAACTTAATCGCATTACCTTTTCCTTACGATTTTTTCCCTCTCTCTCCGGAATTTCCCAACATCTCCTCCCGCCTCAAATCTCTACCTAAACACTCCCCAGAGATGGCACGTTCCTCCTAAAAACACACCACACGGGAGCCGGGTCGTAATTCATTGCCGTCACGCGTACACAGGGATATGGCCCCCTCCCTTAAATGCTGCTCATGCTACCAAGGAACCGCACCAACTCCCCATTCCCCTCAGGATGCTATCCAAACGACCTTGCCCTTCCTCCCCCTGCTGCAAAGAAAATAAAACCGCAACAAGAGGGAGTCTTTATCTGAGCCCAAGAAGTCAGGTTGATTCTGGAATCGGTTCCTGAGTCCGGCACATAAAATGCTTTTTCTGCGGGAGTTGGCGCCGAGAGTGTGCTCAGGGAGGCGCATCTGGTAGTTTGGTCCTTCTCTCTCCCCTTTCCCCCTTTGCCACGTTTCTCCATTCAAGGTTCATCCCTTTTAATGACGCCATATCCCTCTTTTACTCTTACTTGCTACTACACTCTCTTAATTATTTACTGCCTTGCTACTCCTTCCTTCTGACCATATCATCGTCATTTAAGGAGGGTGATGTTTATGAAACTCTTTACAAATGTACTCCATGCGAATGCGAATGTCCATATCAGTATGCCTCTGGCTGAACTATTAACACCCAAAGAAAGTGAAGCAAAAGTAATTATTTTAATAACTACTGTAAAACCTTTTTAAATTCCCCCGCTTAATAAGCGGGAGTTCTCTCTCTCATTTCCAGTCTTACGCAAAATTCACAGTAAAAATATCGCTTAAGATGCTCTTCTTTCTGCTTATACGACGGATTTTTCCGTCCCCAAATGTACTGCAAATTGATGCAGCCAATCTGCCACCTCGTATGATAAGCCAAATCTTGTTTACATTCCACTCACATTAGTCTTCCACTCCCTCTTCTGTAACGCCACGAAAAAAGGAAACCCCTTAAGGCTTCCTTTCAATTCTCGTTTGAGATTACTCATTTTGAGAAAGGAAAGTGAAGATGTCGCGAAGAAACGCTATGTCCCAATGTGGGAGCCAATTCTAGCTTTGACGCTAGATATAGTGAGATCTTATCCATAAGTTTGACCTTAGAGTATACGATCGATTAAAAAAGTCACCTGGATGTATTTCCTTTCGTCGTAATCTCTAACTGCAAGCACATCGAATAAGCCGAGGGTGGAAGTCCAGTGTCTGGTGAGCAGTTGGAAGATATCGCGCTGTCTGCCTCTCACCACGGATTTTAAAAATTCATCTAAATCTATATATGTACCCTGCAAGCCGCCTTTCGGCGTGTGCCATGGGGTGCAAGCACCATGACTCTTATTCTCTAATCGATTGCTTTCGCGTATAGTTCGCGGAAAAAATGAATTCTTGGAACGACTTGTTCTAGCATCTATTTCTCTGATTTTCCTCGCAGTATCAGAACGGCCTATATAACATGGGAGACGCATTATGTCAGCTACATCATCTAAATAAATTTAGCCGATTTATCCTTTGTTTAAGCCTTCTATTTTCTAAAGATTCCCATCCCGCGTCCTGGAGCATTTGCGTAACACTCACTGACTTATCGTAACAACTTTTTACAAAACGTATCGCCTTTCGCTGTACTTTTTCTAATTCCTGAATAAAATTTGGTATTCTTCCCTAATTGTCTACCTGGTAAATATTGTACACATATGATATGGTTTTCAGTCGGTCCTCTAAAGAGCGTATTAAGCGGGTTTTATTGTGTATCCTATTTTAGCGATAAGAGATACTAAGTAGGGAGATGTGATATGGAAAAATGGACAGTTCTCATAGGAAATCATTTTCTTAAAATCTATGAAAAGATGACAGTAGTTTTAGGAAAGTTTTACTAATCTTCACAAAGCAGATCTTTCTATCATTGACTTTATTCTACAAGGTCAGATGCGCCAAGCTGAGAAATTTTTAAATAATTCCTCATCAGTTTTCTGTCTCTTGAAGCATTAGACGTCTCCACTTTATTTTATCCTCTACTCATTCTCTTTTCCATAAATTTCACCCCACTTTATAAAATTCATTTTTATCATTTACCTTCGTAGCTTTAAACTTTTCTGAATAATAACTTTAAGTCAGAAAAGTGCCACATTTAATAAAAATGACGTTTATTGCCAGAGTTTCGTGCTTCGCCTTAGGCACGCGTTCTACCATCTTTTCATGCTTATTCCACTCTTTCTACTCATTTTTACCTAAAATTATTCGTTTCATATTTTGCATTAAAATATTAGACTTCGTTTCAAATTTCACATTTAATAAAACGTTTCTCGGTAAGAACGAGATAACAGATGAATATTTAAGCCCAGATCTTGAATCTAATGAGGTCAGGGATAAGAGGTGTTTGCGGTCGAGATCTTCGAGATAGTTTCGGAAATCTCTTGCTCATCGTTTTTTCTCCAAGACCATACTTGAATATGGTCGGGGTCACATGTATGAGCCACTAAAAACTAGAATTCTTTCATAGAATATGAGTAAAGGATGGAATTCGTCTCGACGAAGTGGTTAACAAACACAGAGCGATAAAATGTATATCTTTTAAAACAATCTAGACCTAAATAGAGTAAGATCTATATAGAGTTATTCTTTTCTCCAGAAGATGGTAACGTAGTTTCCGAAATACGTATTGAGAACAATACTTGCAAAGCGCGACCACTGAGAACCCTAATCCCTGCCGGTTGGAATTTTTCTATGGTTATTTTCCTCGTAAACAACGGCTTTTTGGAGCTTTTCTCGAACTCTAATCTTACCACAGCCGTGTGCCACTTCCTTATAGATGTTTTTAAGACGTATGTATTTAGGTCTACCATCTAGATCAAATGTTACCCAACATATCATTATTACGCGTAATAGATTCATTCAAACTGAGGTACGAGACGGAGCGCTTTTCAATGACTACGCATATAGAATCCAACTAGCTGAACCGGATTAATTCCTCGACCGTTCCAACTTTAAATTTTCTCGTCTTGCATCCTCTTTCATCTATTCCTTCTCTTTTACAACTATCGCTCCCAAGCTCCCAATTCCGACATAGGTAGCACAATCCTTTGTAATTCTATTCGTGCGCAACCATTTAATGCTTACTTTCCCTTACTAGGATTCTCGGGCCAATTTTCATGGCGTTATTTTTCATTCAACTAATTTTTAATTACGTTCGAGTTTCAACTGAGCTCGAGTCCCAGTCATGTCTCTATTTTTCACACTTGTTATTCCTTGGGTTTTAGCAGCACGGTTCCTCCATGCTATGATATGCCCTTTCCCTTTGTAAATTGCAATTGTTGATTTGTCGTTATTTCCTTTTTAATTTGTTTGAGTGTGTTTTAGTAAAGATTGACATTCAAACGAATTACCAGCAATACGCAAACTCAAATGGAATATCACATCACGACGATAAGAATAATTGTCATCCAATTTATTAAATGCTTATTAATTTACGAGGGTGCACATTTAAACATTAAAATGTATAACTGAAATATTAATGATTAAATTAATAATCGACTTCAATTTACATTTACAATGGCACAAAGAATCGCGCGGTTAGTGCCATTGGGTTTATTTATTTATTTATTTATTTCACCCTTACGGCGAGGTTAGGCCCAATGGGCCTCTCTTACACCTAACCTCTGAGTCATTGATATAAAGAATTACTCAAATAAATTCAACTTACAACTAACATATATGGTGAATTAATACTAATCTAAAAGTAATCTAATATTATATAATGCTAAACCTAAATTAACAAAAACATAAAAAAAAATAAAATAAAGAAAGTATAAAAGTAAAGATCACAAAGTAAGAGATAAATACAAATAAAAAGATTTGGGTTGTGAGAAAAAAAACTCCTCAACTGAAGGTTTACAGAGAAAAACCCACGATGCGGGAAAACGCCCACACAAGAAGGGGAGCGAAAAAAACCCGCGAAAACACAGAGATTAAAAAAAACTTAAATATAGTGCACTGATAATTCTGGCAGCTCGAACTATATGTTCTTCTGACGTCGACAGCTGAAAACTGAAAAGAGAGGAAAGAAAAGGGAGAGTATACGATTCAATTGATCTAACGTATAAGATAATATATCCCACATGCATAAGTATGTACGTGATATTAGAAAGGAGGCGTAGTAATTAAAGTTAAATCGGAAGTGAAGAGGATAAGGTAGAATATTGATAAGGAAAGTCTAAATTTGGTCATGAGTAGAGAATCTTGGATTGATGGGAATGAGATGCTGTATTCAGGGTTTGTGACGCTTAAGGAACAAAATACTTCAGATATTGCTGAATATTAATGCGTAAGTTAAAAAAACACAAATAATTTTGTTTCATCACATTCAGTACGAGTTTTAAAGAAGTTACTTAAGTTCAGAAGAACTTAAAACTCAAACTGCAGAACCCCTGCAGTTTAATGATGTTGTAAGTCATCATTGCATTAGTGAGACTCCCGGGTCCTTCCACGCTAATGAACGGCAAACTATCGTTCCACGCCGGAGACGCCCTAAAACAATTGGAATATCCTTTATCTTAATCCAATCGTTCGTAATAATTTTGAAAATTTCGCACCAGTTACACCTTTACCGATCATCTTATTTTCTTGCATCTACGATTTTCTACTATAGTCGCGTGAGTCCATAGCATCAAGATAAAGCTGCGCATTCTAAGGATACTGCGGATTTCGTTAGGTTAACGCATAACATATTTTTATAATAACATGCGCATATAAAAGAAACGGATAAATTCATACCTCACGTCTTATATATCAAGAGATTTTACGTAGGTCACAAATCAATTCAACAAGATGGTACAATAACCTCTTCAAAAGAATTGCATAAAATTTGAATCAACAAATATTTAGGTAAATTATCAAAAATGAAACCAATAAATTGCAAACGACGGACAGTAAGTAAAACATTATAACCTCCATCAGGACTCCGGTAGTATGCATGGAAATGAGTTTCATTTCCAAATACTGCATTGATATATATCAGGATGAGTAATAAATTAGTGCCATTAGTCACCCTTTGCTTGTTATTTAAAATCGAATAGGCTAAAAAAGAACCATAAAAATTCCGTATATTACGGCGGATACGTAATAGATCACATTGAAAATCATTAACGTCAAATAAAGGTTAAATTGCTGGATTCAACAAGTATTTTAACATTCTGCTAAGCTTATACAAAGCCACTGAAACCATGTAATCTTTGGTACAATCCGTGGGAATACGTCTAGAAAAGGGAATGTCCCAGATGTATTCAAAACTCTATTTGAAATCGACAAAAGCAATACGAACTGTGAGGCATCTTTATTCTTTTTGCATGCTTCATTTCTCCTCAGTCGATAGAGCGCCTTCCGTGTTATGGCATTCTGAAATAATTAATCGCTGCCAGTCGTTCATCTGCCATATTTTATTTCATGACTGTAAAGAGGTCACCCCTGGACGGAAACTCCCATTAGAAGTGATCAATTATCCCATTTGGAGCCTTCACCATGACCTCGCGACACTTTTTTAACAGAGAAGTAAATTTTGAAGGAAATAAAGGAGATATCGAGAACGTTCGATGCGCCTTTTAGTCTCTCCCTCGCTATTCCCCGATAGCAGCCACCCTCATCTTCCTCTTTTCAAGACCCTTTTTATCCTTTTTGGATGCTCGCCAGCTTCGGCAGTGAGTGATTCCGGCTTTTGAGGAGTCCCATGAAAAAGACGTCCGTGTTCCTTGCTTATTCCTCGATTCGGTGGAACTTTTTCACCCGAGATTTGTTTTTCCACATCCAGACAGTTTTCGCTCGCGTTCGATTTTCTCAAACAATTTGCAACTCATTCTTTGGCCGCTGTCGAATTTAAACGAATTCGCGGTTTTTTCGTCCACATACTGTCTTCCGATGTAGCTGAATCCGCGATGAAAGTCGGATGGATCGCTATTTAAAGTGAAGACTAGAAAATTAAAGTTTTTTTCTGAAACAGATGCCTTCTTTTTCAATTGATGGATGTCCGTTCCTGATTCCTTCCGCAAAAACTCGTCGATTAAAATTAATAATTCCTTAAGCACAGATTCCCTAGACAGATAAACTTTACACTGAGAAATTAGAATACGTAGTTTTGAATAGTTATATGCTTGTTTTTAAATATGTTTCCCCATCTGCATTTAATTTATGTACGATAAGTGAGACGTATTTCGGGCTGTACAAAAATTTTAAAAAAAAGCACGTGAAATTATTCTCGCTTGCTAGCAATTTCCAGCTCTGCAAACATAAAGAAATTAGGGCACATAGGTAAGCCAGCTGTGCTGAGCTGAGCTGAATCAGCACTGCACTAAAATATTACTTTCATAAACCTTCAACGGAGCATCTCATTTGAAAATTTCAGCCCATGGAAGCTAAATAACAGTGCTTGAAAGTAACAAAAATGCCTCTCGTGAGCGTAAATAGAACATACACGAGTTAAAATAACAATAAAAAACTTCTCAGCTCAAGTTTATACAACGTATATATTACTTTTGCCATGAGCTTAGAAACCCATCTTTTTATGATTGATAGGATGCCAGACTGAACGTAGATAAACGCATTTTAGAGATTCTCAAATCGAATAATTGCGTACTTTTTAATACCGGTTTGCACTCACTCTTTGTTGCTTCATAGTGTTTTTCTATTTTACATTGATATTTTCTCTCCTTTGATGTATATTTTTTCTTTCGATATTATTTCTTTGCTTATTGTATTGGTCAACTTTATTTCGATACCATTCTCTGAAAACAGAAAACTTCGAAGTGAATTGATAGAGATGGAATCAGAAAAGCTAGTACAGACAGAATAGGTAACCTCATGAGGTAGAACTAGATAGCATTTTTAATGGGGTGATAAGTTCAGAAAAGAACATTTCAAGAGTGCCTCACTGCTGCAGTGGGGCTTCGGGATGAACCGTCTCGGAATACTTCTGCTTATTTAGAACTACGAACAGCTGCAAACTTTCCTCTCGAATAAGAACCTGAGGAAAACTACAACAAGTTCCCGATTGTTATGGAATTTTGCACAGCCACGCCAGCAAGTTGGAACAGCAGCATGAGTACATTAAATACGAAAAAATATTCTTTCGAGGAGTGTTACCTTTCGCAATGTATGCTCTCTTTAAGCCACCAAAAGTACGTAAGGGGAGTCTTCAATGTCAGGAAGGGAAATAAGCACGTGGACTGGGGCATGTGGAAATTTTCGTGTGAAAGGATCTTTTGATACTTGGAATTGCAAAGTTTTCTCTGTGGTAAACATCCGCGTTTCCGTCCTCTTACATCAACATGCAACTGATGTTTCGCAACGCCTTTGCACCCTGCATGGGTTTCTCTCGGTGTTTACCTCATTTTTTGCCCACAATTAAACAATTTTCTTGTAAATAAAAAATGAATTAAAATAACCATTGGATACTTGAATTTTATTCGTCGCATTCATGACTTCATAAATTGATTTCGAGGTATTTATTGCTACATATTTACCTTAGTTACGAAATGAAAAAACGAATCAAATAAATGAAAATTAATTTGTAAATTTTCACGGTAAAAGAATTTCTTTTAACTAAGAAAAGATGAAAATTTCTCTATAGTGTGCTATACTTAAAATGAGATAGTGAGAAACGCGTAGGCTAGAATAAAAAGCTGCGAATGTAATATTAAAATTCTCAGCTACGTAAGGAAATGAATTGAGTCGCGCAGAAATGAATTTTACAACAGGAACCATACATAAGAGTAAACTTATATTATAAAATATTATACCTATTACTTATTTTGAAAATTACATGCAAAATTCGAGCAGAAAGGGATAGCAGGCCGGTCCCGAGATAGACCGGCAGCAAAAATAAAATCGGCATGGATTGGGAAATACATTCAGCGTTTGTGGACGGTGGAGCCTAGAACGCCTTTTGTGGGAACTTGAATTTTATAGACTGTAAAAAACAACATCAAAAGCAGTGCGTGGTCTGCATTTGCTTCGCTCAAATCACTTGGAGCCAGATTGTGAATGAAAGACTACGCGCGTCAGACGCAGGCGAAAACGGACTATAAAAAGCTTCACCCATGGTTCTGATTTCCCTAGTAGAGCCTATATTGAATGCGAACAATTTTACAAAATATTTGGCCTTTTCCACTATGTATCGCATAATTTTGTTTGTTTATGCTCTATAATGAGAAAAAAATCCATTCTCTTACAAAAATACCAAATTTTATGTCGGATACTTCTTCAGAGTAGCGTTGCAAAGAATGAATTATTAAAAAAAAAAGTACAGTATTATGTGCAATTTCTCAATATGCTGTTGAAGATCTTGTTTTCCTGAAAGGTTTCCACAGCGTAGCTAACTTTATACGTTAAACATAGATGATAATGCTAACAATATTTTATACCCTACGTTTTACATTTATGTTCTCAATCATTCATAGACCAAATAACATCGATGATTTCGGCTTTTACTCGATGGCATGCCATAGCCGAAGAAACACTTTTAGTTGGACTAAGAATTTTAATTATATTATTCTACAAGAGAATACACACGACCCAGGTTTCAGCTTTCAGGCGTATACAGGTAAACCGAACTGGAAAGAGATTCAGAACAGGCTACAAGAGCCAAGATTTATAGGTAAAAACGATCATTCCTGCAAGATATATGTCGAGCCATCCAAAAAGGACTTTGGTAATATTCCTTCGTAAACAGGACTGTTAAAGAATAGAATGAATTACCTGAAGATATTCTTAACCCCTTCCCAAGGACAAATAAAAAATTTCGACTAAATGTGGAAGGACAGACACAAAATAAGTTTTATTACTGTTAACAATACATTTATAACTTCTCTTTTAATGATAATTTGTTTGTTGAATGTATGTTATGTTTATTATCTTATGGTTGTTTTTATCTCTGCCTTCTGTATTGAACTTATTTACTGTAACTTCTGTTTAGTAATTTGTGTAGTATTGTTGGAAATGATGGGTGCTGTGGACTTTTGTATACGCTTATGTTATGTTTTCTTCTCTTTTTTCCCTTCTTTTTTTATTTATATGCGACGTTGCCACCGGAAATCCATTCGTAATTCGTATCCATCTGTAACCTACATTTATAATAATAATGATGATGTAGTGCAGCGCTTTCAAGCAAGTCCTTAGATACGGATATTTTTCACTCATTTTTCTCAGTTCTTCACATTTGTAAAATGGAGTACCATAAGTATTAAAATTTCAGGGCTGTCAAACTACTTCATACCTTGCACTGATACAATTCTCATATTGCTTTTGGTCTTTTTAATTGCTTAACACATATAGTTATACATATCGAATGAAATCAGTACCTGTTTAATCTCTTATGCAGGTATACCATCTCAAAAAAACTGCATTATCAGTTCATTTAGCCAACCACTGTGCTGTTCTTTATCATTACGTAGGTTTACGATTAACCTTCGTTTAAACCCTTTTCTAGCATGGCGCGAAAAAATCACCAAAAATAAAGAAGTAGTCTCACATCAATCCGAATTTTATCTCCTCTTCCCCGCTTCGTGATCTGATTTTGATTAGAAATGTTTAACGTAAAACAGACTCCCTTTCCTTACACATGAACAAAATGCGGAATTTTAATTCTGCCCTGCTCCGTTGACGTATCGCCTGATGATATCCCTGCGTAATGGGGAGGAAGCTCCCTCCTGAATTTCCTTTTTGCTTCGCTTACAACTTTTAATCGCCAACCGTCAGCATGTGCTGCCATAAATGGAACACCATCCATTTCCATTCTAGACTCAGGATTTCGCGTTCCACTGAGGTCTAGACCAAGGATCTTAATCGATTTTTCCTCTACGATTCTTTTATTTTGTGATAGCAGTTTCGGAAAACCTCTTATTGTTTCGTGATTACTGGTCGTGCCCTATGGCTAGATATGATCGTTTGGGTGGAATATTTTTGACAGTTTCCATCAAGTTCATCCAAAAGGAAAAGTGGATACGTGATTCGAATGACCAAGTTTGATGGAGTGCTTAATTGCGTTGAGCTCGCATTATGAACTAAATACATAAATTCAAGAAGGAAAAATTATTCAAAGAGAGATTCGAGATACCATTCAAATAGTCAGAAATATTGCGAGCATCGTCTTTTTGGTAATTATTTATCTCGTCAAATCGCCTTCATTCTTTCACATTTGCCAATAAAGTAGTGCAGAACTAGTCAAAAAATACTGAATATGAAACGATTGTAATTTTATTACCTAACTGTAGGTAATAATAATAGCATAGTGATCAATTCTCTTGACCACGATTGGAAACTGTTATTTCTAAAAAATTATTGGAAAGAATCGATAACAAATGTAGTGGAAAAAATACCATTTTTAGCGGAGTGGAAAAAACATCTTTAAAGGAAACACCGAGGCAGTTTTCTGGGTGGTCTATTTTGATCCAAAAATCAAGGAGTACCTATGCTATATGCAATGTCAATGCTATAGCGCAAAGAGAATATTTTCAGCAATCGTGCTATACATATACTTTCCATGATTCCCTAGGTTGCTTCTACAATCGTAATTTTTTCAGTTTCAATTTCGTGTGAAAATACTAAACCCCTGTTATTACCTACTTTTTATTTTACTTATATGAGCTTGCTGCGTTAACTATCTCCTGGAAAAGAATTTCATTAATAATTACCAGAAGAAAGAGGGTTTGTCTCTCATAAAGGGTTCTTGTTGGCCCTTCTCCCAGTCTGATTAAAATTCTAATGTGGCCTGCCAGCAAAATATCTTGAATAGCATTTGCCCATATTGTAGAATGGCAACATTATCCTGGTGATTAGGCATTGTTGTATCAGACAAGCTATTCTGGTTGCATTCACTCGGGCTGTTTCAGTGTCGCTAATATGAACAATATTTTCCTTTGAAAACCGAAATGCATCATTAAGACTCAAATAATTGAGAATGCTGTTTTTATAGATAATCATGCACTGAATCTTTCATAAGCGATAATTAATAAACAGATAGAAATAAATGTATAGATTATATTTGAGCAAATATTCCATTGGAAATTTTTTTAAGTGTTCTGAGCAGATCAATTCATGTAAGTGAAATTATAGGTTAAGATAATACCCCAGTTAAGGCCTCAACATCCTTTAACTAAGTCGTCTACTCTAAATCATTTGAAATGCCTTATGATATGTTTCAATGAAAAGGACGAAAACTTCACTTTGACGAATTTCTTTTTAATTTTTAATTATTAACGTATCAAGAAATTTATTTGTTAAGATGAGACTGAGCTAGGAAACTAATTTTTCGTATAATAAAATATTCGCTAAATACTCATGATATGATTGATTCCATTGACGGTTGAAAACTACAAAAAAGGAATAGTAGTCACGAGCTTAACTTTATTATCGAATGCAGTATATAACCAAATAATAATTTTCTGTGGACGGAGTCACTTTTTGTTTTCCTTTAGAGTAAAAAAATCAATATACTTCATAACAGTCATGACGTGAACTAAACTTTATCAATAATGACAATGAAAATTAATCATGACGCTATGATTATCATATTGACTGTATAACTGAGTAAAATCATAATAATAAGTTCGCTGATATTATACTTGTAACTATGGCTACTAATTTCATTGATGTTATAAACCACCATCTAAGAAAAAAAAGCAACAGAATACTATGTAAGAGGGAAAAAAAGCCGAAAAGAGTAGAGCGAAAAATTACATATCTTTTAGGTGGACGTGAAATTTTACCTAAAACATTCCACAAGAATTCGATTTAGATTATATAGCGCTCTAACATTTCAGTTGATTTCATTTAAATATTTGTCTTACTGCAGGCAGAAATTGGGATTGCAGCATCATTTGTAATAATACTATGCATTTTAGATAGATTACCTATACCATTATAAATTATATGCATCATTAGGAAAGAAATGATTAATATCAGACTTTTCAATAAATTTGCAAAACAGCGACATTTTACGTAATTTCAAAAAGGTGTGTCTACACCAGGAATGATGTGAACAGGGTTTTATTAAATTTCTTGCACATAATTTTTATTTCAGTGTATACGGTAAGCTACGAAACTGTTTAGCTAGGGTACCTCTTATTATTACACATCGAGAATAAGAAACGGAAGAACACCGGTGCAAAATATTAAAGAGAAGGTATGAAATCCTCAGGTTGTTAATAAAGACCTAAAAAACGCGATTTCTCCCGGAAACCCGATAAACCGCAGTAAATACAAGGAGCGCGATAACACATAACTTAGCGTCCGTGAGATCGCATTTCGTTGGCAATAATAAATGCAAAGTGGAGGTGTTCGTCAAGCCGAAAAGGTCAAAAATGAGTGGGTGGAATGGAGAGAAGAAATATTAAGGGAATTAATAACGCGCCCGGGTGAAATTCGGAAATGGCCGTTAAGGTAAAGAAGCCAAAGGAAGGGAAATTAAAAAATTAAAGACGAAGGGAAAGAGCTCTGTATCCCACATCCTCTTCCTATCCAGAGAGATAAAGCATCCGGGGAATGAAATAAAGAATGAGGGCGAAAAAATTAAGAGAAAAGGAGGACCAGAAAAATGAAATATAGTTTAATGAAGATTTTAAGACCTGATGATCTGTTAATTACGATTTAAATAACCCTTTAAACCAAAGTGTGTGTTGTCAGAAAAGATGAATGCTAATTCGATTAAAAGGGATCTGATTAGAGATTTGATCGGAGGTTTGGTCGAAGAGATTGGAATTGCAGATAACACATCGAAAGAACGCAGGACGGGTAAGAGTGAAACATCTTTTATCTATGGTGAAAATATTATTGGTGTTTGACGATGAACATTTGATTGAAATAATATGAAATTTTAGATATTTATAAATACGATAGTTTGAAGGAATAGGAAAGTTTGAAGAATTTGTGGTCAATCGATGAGACAAGTTAATAATTAAAAAAAAGGGACGATGGCTACGGTAGATGAAAATTTTATTTTAGCTGAATTAAGTCTTCCTCAATCCAGTTTTCAAATGATAATTTTCAGAGAGAAAGCGACAAATTTACGGTAAAGCGTTCGCTTTCAAAACATGCGGGAAATATTGTAAATGTCATAAACATTATTTATGCAATTTACAAACAATGCAATAAAATAAATTACGAACACTGAATTTTTAAAGTAAACAATCATTATGCTCGAGTATGTGTTCTCGTATATTTAACATTTCTCGTAAGTTAACATTTTAATCTTTAAAACCTTGCGTTTCACTAAAACGTGTTAATTATTCTTGCAAATAATATATCTCTAGCCAACCTTCTTTATCCAGACAATTATTCAGACGGCAGAGCATTGCTCATACGTCCTCATTGCTATCATAAATCAAACTTAAAAATGCACCGAAATACAGATATATATCGGCTTATCTTTATTAAGTAACAAAGTCAGTACCTAAAGGCCAGCTTGCTCAAAGAATAACAACGTATCCCAAACGCACAGTAATAGAGTAATCCACAGAAATACGAATGTTTCCATTTCATAAATCCATTTCTCCCGAGGGACATCAAGGCAAAGAGAGACAGATAACTTTTAAGAAAACCGTCACCTTGATAACCTCCTCCCTCTCATAACCCGTTCGACCTCCACCCTCTCAGCCAAAGGCGTCGCGCACCTTCAGAGGTACTTGTGTTTAGGAAAGGGATGCCCGGGAGATGAAGAAAGGGGAATGACAGGGAGATAAAGAGTGCCTGGAGGTAGCGGAGGGACAACTTCGGAGGAATTCCATCCCCTTTCTTCCTCCTCTTCTACCCCCTTAACATTTCACCCCTTCCCCCCCTCCCCTCCGACTAACCCCCTTGCACCAGGAAATCAATACGCTTTCGGAAAGGGATGTTTGAGCGAGAGACTGGGAAGGAAGAGAGGGAGTTGATTGTGAGGGAAGGAAGAGTAGGCGAATTGGGTGGGATAGAGATAGGGAAATGGACGAGGATAGATCTGGCCTAAGCTGGAAGTGGGAAGTGGAAATGTAGTAATATTGACATCTAGGGCTTAAACTGAGGGTCAATATTAGTGTTCGTGGATCATTCTTGCAAGCAACCTAAATCCCACGAACGCAAATACCCGAGGATTCGAAGCGGGGACCTCGGAGTCACTAGGTTAGCAGGATAAACCCTTTCGCTGGTTAGCATTGGTCTCCACGGAGTCGAGTTTCCTAGAGGTAATTCGAGACTTGCTGTAACAGCCAAGAGTTAATCAAATTTCAACACGAAGATAGAACATTCCTTAAAATGATTACCTCCATAAATCAAGAAGACGGAATGAACTAACAAACTTATACAGTACTTATTGAAAAAGTTTTCCTTGTATCGACTGAGGAACCACAAATAAAGCAAAGTTGTTCGTTTGCTTTTGTAATATTCTGAAAATATTTTCATCGCTGCCCTGATTTTGCATGACTTCATGGACGAAGGACTTAATTTATTTTTATCACCATCACAGTCAACTAAAATATTCTATTGAATCTTTAACGGGGTTCCTCCTCCTGAAAATATCTCCAAAAGAACGTAACCGACTGTAACAGAAATATGAACTTAGCTAAATAAGTCTACCAGTGCTGGAAAATGAACCGAATATTCCAAGTATAAAGACAAAATAAATATTAAGCTGTTCGGGGCTGTACACGCCGTGCCTCTGCCACATTGTTAAGGGAATGCTTTGTGACAACTTTCTTTATTTTGATTTAAAAACCAAGCGCAGAAAAGATGGATGGAAATGAGGAGATGAAATGCTAAGACCATATGAAAGCAAAGAAATCGAGAAATATTTTAGAAAGATAGAGAGCTTATGAAAGTTTGGTAAGAAAAGAAATAACTGAGTATTTGAAGTGTTTAGTTTTGCCCTCGAGTATCAATAAATGCCCTTACTTGCTCAGGTTAAGCTCAGCAAAATGCTTTTTTTTTATCTCCTTCTCTAAATAAACTATTTTACTTCCATTTCAAATATATTTTATGACTAGTTCTTCGGTTTATCTGTTTATAACTAATTAATTTTTATTATATTAACACAATATAAATAATGTATAGTTATAAATAATTATTTATTTTATTGAAAGGAAAGACTGAAGAATCTATATATTTGATCAAATAATAGAGATTCTGATTTACTGGGTTCGATTCTAAATTGAGATCAAATTACCTAACATTAGTCATTAACAGATATATTACATAGGATTCCCTATAAAATGATGATAATGACCAGTGATTAATCGTGTTGGACATAAGGTTAGTAAGTTAAAGAGTAGCGCAAAGCAACGCAACTCAAAACTAAGCATTTAAAACTGTTTTATTCTCAAACTCAACTCATGTTACTGTCACTGCTAAGCTTATGCCTAACAAAGAAACCATTTTCTCTCATGCAGGATGGTCATAAGTTATTGAGCGATTCCCAAGGGTTAATATTTAGAGAAGAAAGCAGTGTAATTACATGCCTCCGATTCTACCTTTCTGCTCACTGACTATGTTATTCTTTGTGTAGCCGTCTGTGATAAACTCTCGTTCGAAAAAAATCAGCATACCATGTTAGCATGTTCTTGAATGCATAGACTAATTCATGGCCTCCCTGTGTATATGCGTAATGATTGACTACCGGCCTTGTATGAAAATCTACTGATTTTAAATTTCAAAATAGGGGATACCTGCAGCATTAATTATTGTTAGATGGTTTATTATGCTAAGAATAGTACGGGAATTATTAAATGACTTAACTGCTAACAATTCCTTTATTTCCACTATGCTTGTTTTCTGTTGTGAAACAACCCATGAATTCCTAGAATGCCCTAGAATCCGTAATAATCTAGAATCCATAATTATAGTAATCTGATGCCCGAGAATCAATTTTCAGCTACTTATTATTTCATAAAATGATATATCGTTAGCTTTATTCTATAGTAATTCTACCCTTATGTCCCCAAATATTATCCATGTAGTTTGGTAACAATATCATAAACTTCGGTTTATTTCTTGTATATTAATAGAAGCCTTTAATATTAATAAGCCCTTCTTTAAAATAGATTGAAAAAAATTAACTGTAATCAAAGATTATAAAAATAAAATCCAACAATGTTTAAAACTGACCCCAAGAAACAGTCGGGGAATTAGAATCAGTTACTAGAGTCAGTTAGAATTAGTTGCATTGATAATATCATAATATTACTGGGCAACTTGAAGCATTTACAAAAGACGCGATACCATAACAGTAACTTATGTGAAATGCTGTTTTGAAACCCCAGAACTGCTATCGCACCACTAGAAACCTCACAGGAAAAAGGTTACAGTAACCCTTGGCTGTATATTGACCCACACTTTAGACAGAAAAGTGAAGTAAGGGTGTAGACATACACACACGCGGTCGCAAATACAAATGTGTTCAGAGAGGACAAATTGAAGGGGAAAAGTTTCTTGTTCGGATATGCGAAGGAAAACCAAATATTTGTAAATGGATTTGATAGAAAGTTTTGCGGAAGTCGAAGGGATACGCGACTTCGAAAAGTGAAAATGAGTCCCGACCATAGGCCTCACGGAAGAAGAAAGAGATGAGAAAGGAAAAATTTCAGGGAGAGAAAAATAGGGAAAAGGAAAGAGGGAGCAATAGAGGAAGGGAGGAATAGACCGCTGAGCGAAAGTTGCTGGAAAAATGGGTTAAGAACGGGTTATGATGGGCATAGACGCCGAGAAAGGGATATCGGATACGAAGGTGAAGGTGAAGGAAAGACGCCGGAAAGAGAATAGGAAGGGTTAGATAGGGGTCAGACGGGCGAGTTTATGTTGAAAGGAAAGAGGTCGCCCTGGCAACGGGATGCTGCGAGATGGCGAACTTGCACAAAGAGCCCAAATCCTGCGAGATATGACAGATAAGGGATAGAATCTAGTGTATGTGTGGGTGCTGCGGTGAAAGAGCTTGGCTGAAGATATTTATGAAAATATGACAGAGAGCTGGGCATAACATAAAGTGCACTGAAAGCAGGTAAAAGGTTGATATATAACGGAAAAAACTGACGAAAATGAAAGAGCCACCAACAGATGAAGTAGCTACAGTATATATCTTACATGGAAGTAATACTTGTGTTATACTTAGGTTATGGCCTTACAACACAAATTAGATGTATTTTCCAACAAGTTTAAATGCTTGTAAAAGATGTTTATCTTATGAAAAGTAATCTTACAGGAGCTGAATACAAAATATTTATAGCATTTGATCTCAGATAAAACGTCTTATTATTTCTTAAAATCGTTGAATGTTGAGCACACTCAGAAGAGGGATTTTCATCGCAGTGTGGTAAGTTTTGTATTTATTAGAAATAAAGAACGACGAGAAAGCCCACATTATTTGATAAAACGTTGGGCACTCGTCCGTCGCAAAATAAATTAGTTTCCAATTGGTGTTTACAAATACAGCAACAGAATTATCAATATACTTACAGTATAAGTATAAGGATTTTAATAACGCTTTAGTTGATCATGATTCAAAGGACATTCAAAATCTCCCTACATGCAATCCACTTATTGACTGCAATTGGAAAAAAGGTCAATCGGGTTGCCCATGAAGTATCTCTTAAGAAAACGTTTGTAGGCTCCAAAAACATACAAAAACTGAAAACATTTTGCTATTCTTGGTTAGAGACTTAACGATTATGCTATTCAACTATTAAAAGTATTTATACCTGATTCATTTACTTAACTCTTATTTAAAGCATAAAGAAGGCTTGGCAGTATAGAAAAATAAAAATTCAATACGAGGCAGCGTAAACAGAAAAGCGAATGTAACGATTTTGGCTTAAGTTCGACATTGGTCAACGACGATCTCAGCGCCGTATATGTGAAAAACTGTAAATACTTAAACTAACCATGCTACGATCCTAATACGTCCGTAGGAGTGTAATAAAATGTTATATTTCCTGTAATCTAGATTTTTAAAACTAAATTTTCTAAAACATTATTATTTATTTAAATTCTTTGTTTTGGGTTGGGCTAGGTAGGGCGAGCAGGGTGCTGGGTTTATAAATAATTTCATTATTTCCCTAACAGTAATAAGACATTATTTACGGTGCTGCATTCGTGTTTGTCCAATATCGAACCTTTTCTACGAAGGCATTAGCAATAGAAAGATCATTTCAAACTAGATGTAATCTACATTAAAAAAGCAAAACTGAGAGAATAAGAAACAAAATGTAAAACAGTAGTCACTATAATCTTCAAGAGAATTCTTCTAGTAAAAGAATAATCAGTTTCTTATAATTACAATATGTTTTCTTCATCTCCGCAAAATTATCATCGTCGACACTATCGCGGCATAAGCCCCAGAGATGAAGCTGATTCCCCGCTAATAAAGAGGTTAAGGAGAAAAGAAGGGCGCGAATCTTTGGCTTAGGGAACAAAGCTGAGATACAGAAAGAAGAGGAGAGATAAAGGACGTTTTTTTCACTATAAGAACAATTTTTGTGAAGACTGTTGGACAGTAGGAAGAGGGAGGAAGAAAAAGAGGGATGAAAGTAGGTTGCTATGGAGACGGGGATGAAAACGGAAAGCAATCGTGGACGATGGAGGAGGGATTCTCGGAGGACGTGGAGAAAATGTTTGCCGAGGCACATGCCGGCCGGAATTTTTAGTGAAAGTAAGGTTGAACGCCGCTGTTGGGCCATAGATTCAAAGTGAAAGTGGCAAAAAAGATAAATACAATGGTGATTAACTTAGATTGAATTAAAGGACACACGGTCAAAAAGAAGACATTTTAAGGAAAGAGAGTGGCATGGTGCTGGTACGAGTGTATCCAAATATTTATTCCCTCTCTCAATATTGAATCACCATTCGATTCGAAGCACCTTTATCTAGTAATTAAAGATGGTAATTAAGTAAGTAGTTGCTGAGTTTGGAGGAAAATCAAGGTCGCAAAAGTGAACATGTCCTAAAAGCATAAAACATTTAAGCTTCCATTTTAACAGGCTTTAAATATCTCTGCAAATAAAAAATCTTACCGAAATCGAGGTTCTAAACTTTTCATAAGAATTTTAGTACCTTTCATACATAAATCATCACACTTATGATTTACGATATTTGTAGATTGATTTTTAATGCATTAGATAACAAAGTATTCCACATGATTATTTTGATCAAAGTTAGGCATTTAGTTCTTTCTTACGAATTCAGCGAGTTAAGTGATTTTTTTAATGCTATATATACTTGAGAGTTATTTCATCAACAAAGACAAAACAATATTACTATAGACGTGTTATTGCTTGACGTATGATGTATCCCATTTTATCAAACTCCTAGATTCATCATAAGTTGTTAAAGTAGGAGAATATATTTCCTTGGATGTCGATTAACGAGAATTACGTAAGTCAATAGCCACTAAGCTGATATGGTACTAATCATTTTCTCTGAAGGTCACAAAGTAAGAATTAGTATCCATATAAAGAAAAGCTTTATCTTAGTGCGCCACAAATTCGTCAATGGGAGGACCATTTGCCGTTTGGTTACTAAGGGAGAAGTTAAAGTGATGTAAATTGAACGTAAAAATGCGTATCATCAAATAAAAAGCTACGCAGAAAATTGAAATGGGAAAAGTAGTGGCCGCATGGAGCCGCTAAGATCGGAATTGCGAGAAAAACGATTCAGAAGAGAATACGGTGACGTAATAGAAATGCGCTAACTATAAAATAAGATAGTAAAGAAAATTTTAGTGTCCGAGGATCCAGATACCTTAACACGGGATAGTAAAAGACCATACCCATATATCCTGCTGATAACATTAATTCAGTGAGGGAAAGACCGCATCGGAACACTTAAACAAAGTTTTCTTAGGCTGATATCGATACCTAAGAGCCCTTCCAAACCTGTTTTCCCTTGTCACCACTAAGCTACCTGGCCTTATTCCTACGGTTTCTTCACGCCGACCACGCTCTCACGATTCCAATATCGCAGGCGGCACCTTACCGTTTCCCGATATATGCCTTACACCCCAATTCCCAAAGAGTAGGTCTTTCTGGAAGAGGGAGTGGTTACTCACGTTCATATCCTCCGCTATGGCAGCACTAAGTAAGTGGGCCTCTAGGAGCTCCCTCGGGGGATAACTAACGGGTGGTATAAAGCGCCGTTGAAACTCTTCATATTGCACCTGGAAGGAGAAGGAAAGATTGAAATTCATAGGCGGAATATAACTTTCATACGTAAGAAACTCTGGCAAGGAAAATTTTACCGAGAACCTTTTGGAAAAACTGATGGGAGAGTTTAGAGCAGTGAAGATATTACGATGGGGGCAACGTGCCAACTCCGTCGTGATGCTCTATTGACGCAACACGTGTCTCTCAATATCTGTTGGCGTACTACCTTGGAATCAGATACACTTTTCCAGTAAAGATTTGTACTAGTTCAACGATAATGATTCGTGCTCCTGTAAAAGTAAGATTTTTTTTATTCCATGACACTGAATATTTTACCTTTTCATCATCAACAAGACAAATGGAAAGACCACAAAAATAACGCAGAATTCTTTTAGTTGCTGAATAAAAATACAAGTCATTGGAAAAAGTTGATAAAAAGAAAAAGAAAATAAATCGGGTACGCAGTGTCGCATAATGGTGTAATATTCATTGTAATAACTCGGAGTATTGGTACGTGCAGTTGGGTTGGGTTGGGTCACCAAATATATAATATATTCAATAATAATTACAATAATCGCAAAAACTGCACGTACCAATACTCCGAGTTATTACAATGAATATTACACCATAACGATACTAACGCACCGAAAACTTTATCATAAATAACTACATTCCAATCCGTCGACGAGTTGTCTCGGCGACAATTTGTCCTTCCACCAAATGTCTCAGCGACGAAATGTCCAGCGACGGGTTGTGCTATCGACCAGTTGTCCTTCGACCAAGTGACACCGAACCTAACTGTATAATAACTGAATTTTGATAGAAATAAATTTTGGGTACGCATCTACCAAAAACACACTTCATCAAAAACTCCGAATAACATTGTAATAAACAGTTAAATTAATCTCTTTCATGAAGTAGCAATATTTTTATAAGAAAACGAAAAATTGCCTTATCGGTTGCCAGTTTTAAGTCAGCCAGTTATTAGTATTAGCCTTGGCCAGTCTTAAGACAGTCAGTTATGTCTTTATTGGAGCGAAGACGGCGCATTAGAAGTTAAAGATTGGACACTCCACGTATAACTCAATACAGTCATGAGGTATCTTATCGATAATTAATATTATTAGTTATAAAGAAGAATAAAGAACACCCGAGTTTCAGAATAAAACAAAAATGAGAAATCTAATTCAGTTTATATCAGCCATTCACTTAACTATGATGCTTATTGATAACACTTTACAGAATTTTTAACGATAATTCAGATATAATTACATTTTAGCTAAAGCACTAAAATGGTTTTTAGCGACCACTATTTTAGTAGCATTACACATCATGCAAAAATTCTGTTTTAACGTTTTGTTACAATTTTCTAGGGCTACACATAGATGTCCATAATAAAAGAAGAGAATATCACACTGAAAATTATTAAAATAAGTATATGCAGCCATATGCAAAGCTATTCTTTCGATGATGAATCTTTGGAATAGAATTATTGTCACATTTATTATTATTACTCGATAAACTGTTGCAATTTGACTATAGTAGTTGACAGCCTCCTCAAAGTATTTTCTACATGTCACATCGTGACTCATAATCACCGTAAGTAAGAAATAGTAGATCAATAGGAGTCACTATCTGATTTACGCACACATCAACACACACTATAAACCATAAAAAAAATTAAAGCATATTGCACATGAATTCCATAAGATCAATTTACATATTATACACGTACCAGTAAGTACGTAACCTAAAAACAGAAACAATTCATAATCTTATCATATCCCCGTCAAATAAGAGTGCGATTTCATTCAAGGCTCGAAGTTAAATCAGCTTGTATTCGTCTTTACGCCTACCCAACTTAATTCCGTTTTCTTATGCACGTCGGAGATAATCATGTTATACCATCATGCAGTGCCATTGCATCGATCGCCCTTTCCTTGTTTTACTCATTTCCTCTCATCCGTCCTCGCTCAGTCATAATGTTACGGCGTCGCTTCCTAATATCCGATATCCATCATTCTGCTTATCCGTTTAGCAGCCACTCTCTCCACTCCGATTCTGCATTAATCGCTTGCAGCTATCCTCTCGCCCTTAGCGTATATCCATTGGCTGGTGTATTTAGATTTTCAAGATTTCTAAGCTCATATATCCGTGGAAACATTCATAAATGAATTTCCGCGTTCCCGATTTTACTTTTCTCCGTCATACCTACAAGCTCTTACCTTGATATTCGTAACATGTAAACAACTCAAACAGAAGTGCTTCGTATTTTCCAAATAATGTATTCAAAACGACCAGTTCACCAGTCGTTTTAAATAAAAATCTGTGGAAAATACAAAGCACTGGTGCGATAAGTTCAAAAGGCTCTCTATAAAATTAGTCCAGAACACCTGGAGTTTATTCGTAATATGACATGTTAAACATGTCTAAGTATGAAGACTGATAAGCGAAAGGATATATATCTGAAGATAAAAATAAATTATAAGCATAGGATTACTTGCAGCCGATCCGTCATAATTTATCGATGTTATTTTCACTCAGATTCAATTATTACCGATATCGATGTTATTTTCACTCAGATTAGAATATAAAAGCCCCATAAAACTTCTCAATCAAACTGTTAATCTAAGTATATTTTAATTTATCAATTCATTAGCAGATTTTATTGCTGAAATTCAACTCACGCATGAACCTTTTTGATGCACTACGCCATAACTTTCGTTGAAAATAATTAAATGGGCGGTTTAAATCAAAAACTTTCTTTGGGGAAATATGTTCTCCAAAAATATCAAATATTTCTCGATAATACTTTTGTTGAACAGCAAATTATTACCACTCTTAGGTTAAATGTAAAAGAATACATAAATCACTATAATTACAACATAGAAAAAATCCAACTGTCAGAATAGCACAGCTATGAATTATAGCACAGCTATGAATTATAGCACAGCTATGAAATAATAAAGAATTTGAGGCTCGCTTTCAACATTATAAAAGTAACCAGACTACTTAAGAATTACCTAAATCATTGCACTTACATGTAAATAAAATACATTTACTTCTACAATATGATAAAACTCAGATGTAGTTTGGCAGAAGCCAACTTTTACTACACACAAACCCATTTAAAACAAAATACATAATTTTCAAATGAGATGATTTTAATTATTTTAGAAATACTGAAAACTCATTGGCCATTCCAATAAATGTCTATGTTTTTAATGATATTGGTCATTTTGGAGCGCAAAAGTTTAATGCTTTTTATAGATCCTAATCTTTTTTCCTAGCAATACAATAATTTTACGTATCAATCTCAATTACCAGGTTTTATACGTTAAAAGTTCATTGAAAACCTCGACATAGAAATAGTCAATTCATGGCGTAATTTATAATTCGACTTCCGGACTAGTCCGCATTTACACGCAGGCAAGCAATGTGTATCGCATGTGATTTTTCCTCCTTCGATTAGTACTCTACCATTACACACGATATAAAAACATTTAATAATAGACAACATAAATGAATACTAAACTTTCGCACTTGAATTTCAAACCTACAAACTTACTTTACTAATTTCCGATTACAAAACACTGTCAACTAAAGACCTGCGATTCACTAATTTTTCTTCCACCTGTAACTCGAATAGAATCATCTAATCTAATTATATCTAATATACAGTCGCAAATTTTGTTTCTGACAAGACTGCTTTTGAATTTGCTATTCATACTTTTAACTTTGATAAAACGAATCAATAGCTCCTGGATATCCAAGTGGAAGGCACGTTCGCCTTTCGTGGAAACAGTCACTATTTCGATTCTTGGGTAAGACCCATATGTGCGAAATGACCCAGCTGTCGAAGCCTTTCTAAAAATGCTACTACTGTAACGAATTAAAACCGTAGCAATTATCTATATATTATATGTGAACTTAATTTGAAGACGGATTATATTTAGCTCGTATGGACTATTTTAGCGATTAAATAAATTATAACCTAGCTAATTAATAACGATTTTGCCACCAATTCCAAATTTTCGAATCTTGAAGTTGCACAGGTCCCTATTACCAAAGTTCCTTTCCTCTAACATTCCTCACGGCTCCAGTCACTTTTCCGCTTGCACTTCCCATTCATCACTTTTTCCACGTTCCAATATTTCCTCCCACGCACTTCCCGAGGTCCAGCGTGCCGATAGGAAGCTGAGTGATGGGGATTGGATAGTAGTACGTGCGCGGACAGGGAGGTACTCAAGAGTGGACCGAAATTGCAAAGGGAAAACCATTTCCAGCGATTCCGTCTGATGAAAGTTTGATGTTTTGAATTTATCTCGTCGGATGAGAACTTATTTCCGTTCTGCGAAATTTCCATATTGAATTGCTCTTTGTGCACCGGAGTATGATTGAAGGACACGTGAAAGTTGACGACCGAATCCATCGAAAGTTCGCAAATTGGCGGAATTATCAGCTTCAATACAGGGAGGCAAACGGCAGAGGAAGAATGTTTGAAAATGAGAGTTTTATGCATTTCAGATTTAGCCATAACTAGCATAAACTCACTTTCACTGATTGGGAAAGGAAACGGATGTTATTTCTGATTACATCCAACAGTGAAAATTAGTAATAATATTCATCTCCGAGAATATCCAAAAAAATAATGTGAACACTGGGTTTTTCTGTACTAACAATTCTCCGAAAAATTACTAACAATACAAAACTGAAAATTTAGCCGTACATCGCTCACTAACAAGGTCAGAATCATTTAATGGTTTCCCTAAAATAAATTCGTCATCATTAAATCTATTTAAACACGCGTTGTTCCGCACTAAGAAGATAAACTAAAATTAATATAATAAAGGATAACTTTATTTCGAAAACTCTACGCTGTTTGATATGCGAGTTAATTTGCTAATCTACTATTAAATTCTTATATTAATCAGTAAATAATAATCCTCATTACTAATTCCTAAACTCCCTTACCATTTAACCTAAAATTCCTTATATATTTCCAAAAAGGCCAGAAATTATGAAAAACGTTAAAATATGTCATATATATTAAGCATATTTTACAATGAATTACTCATCATTGCTAGCGATTAATTCAATATGGACGAACAACCTCTGGCAATCTATTACCAGGTAAGAGTAATGGAATTGATTTTTCTCCGCCTAACAAACGATAAACACAAACGAATCATTACATGAATGTAAATGTTGAATAAAAGCCTTGGAACGTAGACTTTGAGAGGCTGAACTATCTCGCTCTCACCTTCGCAGAGGGCCTGATTCTTGAGAAGTGGAGCACTAATGTTTTAGCAACGTGTGCCTTGAAATATATATTTCTCACCCTTAATTGATCCCACCCCTTCAAAAAGTAAGATATCTACTGCTGAGAAATTTTCCATTTCAAAAATTAAGATTTAACCTTTCACGTCCGACGAGGTTTCCATTTTTATGATATTTTCATATCCATAGGTAATATTTTGAAAACTCACCTTTAGAAAATATCTAAAAAAACATCAGGGAGCAAGAAGAGTAATTTACGTAACAAAGGTATACAAAATAAGTGTAGAGGGTACCTACTTATATTCAGTATAAATTACTCACCCTTATTCTCAAACGCAAACTCTACTTCAGAGGTTATTATCACCATACGAATAAAAGCTCACCGTGATATTAAAATGCCAATCACTTTAAATTACTTTCTAGAGATTACTGAATACTAGATAAATACTACTTAAATTATTCTTTCCTTATCTTGATTACATTTTTAACGCTGTTTTTTTACAGATTTTCTTCGTGAACCAGTTAGTAGTCATGTGTTTTAATGTTGTATTTCCACAACAGTAAATAATTAGCTCAGGTTAATGAGTAATAACTCTAGATAACTAATTTAGTCAATCTTTAATTATCTGTATCTGTATCTTCACTCTTATATTATCTTTCTCCATAGATCCGATAGTGCTCCTTGACCGGCCTTTATTTACTTCACATTTCGGTAATCGGTGCACCTGATATCTAATAAGCGCAGACGCCTTGGAATAATTCCCAGAAGAACCGCTACATCAAACTTAACCGGGACCAGATAAGCTTTTTAACGAATCTGCTAACACATCTAGTGGCTGAACACGACTTAGCAAAACATGTATTTGGCGTTTTTCATTGTGCAGGTGATTGAGTGCAGATTCTTGGTAACCGACATATTTTGTTTTTCCCAGAAACTGCGTCCAAAATATTTCCACGGAACCAGTATGCGTGTGTAAATACGTATATAGATTTTATTATCAAGCATGTTAGATAAATTAGGATCTCCTAGTCTTATTATCTCAAAAGAAACCCTGAGACAGCTGTGCCGCGGTACACCAGTGTACTAAGTGTGACCTATAGCTATGCCACTTCCATCCAAAGGAAAATAATTCCTGTAGCTTTTGGATGCAAACATAATTTATTTTGCGATATATTTTTATAGTTTAATGAGAGTTGTTTATTTTATTTTATGAATATTTTGCGCTTTTTTGTTTCAAAATAAATCGAAAATGTAAAAAAAAATACTTTTCGTTTAGCGTTCCGTAAAATTTGAGTGAATAAATATTTCCGACATGGAGGAAGAAGAAGCAGTGCTTTACAGAATGTTAAAATTCCACTTCAAATCGTTTACCCCATAATACGTGAGAAATTGTTTCTTAAAACTTTTTTCTGATGTTTTACTTATTGATCGATATTTTCATCGAATAAAATTTATTGAATAGAAGCAGAATGTACTAAATGTATTGTATAGAAATGGTGACATCTATCCGCGTTCGTTCATTCATGGTGTTTTTAAATCGACCCGAGCTCGTATTTCAAAAACATCAGGCGTGAACAGGCAAAAATCTCACTCATTTTTTCAGTCTTCGGTCTCAACGTCTCCGTAAGAGAACGGATTAAAATATCGCGATAGGTAGTTTATTTTCCAATAGCGTACCTCGACAACACCAGCCAATAAGGTCACGACCTTGAATTCACGGAATACGAAAGCGTGACATTGATGCAGCTGGTGGAGAAAGTGGAGAACGAGATAGATAAATGTGAGAAGGGAGAAAGAGGGGAAAGTAGAAAAGAGAAAGAGGAAGGAAATGACAGAAAGAGTGAGAGAGGGCAAAATGAGGGAGGCTCGCCTTATCAGCGAGCACACTCCATCGTGGGCCAATTCCAAAAATAAAACCGAGGGTCTAGATCGAGCTGACTGCACAGGATTCTCCGAAAACCACGAGACTTCCAGTGGCCTCGCATATTATTGTCGATGCAGGAGAGGGAGAATGTACCGAGTAGCGACCGAGGTTTAGAGGGTTGCGATAGATGAGGGGCTGACCTGGAGCGAAAAACGAAAATAAACCGATAAACTAATTGAACGATTCGAAAACAATCCGCGGAACGCTCTTCACAGAATATTGTTTACGTGCACTTTTCTCGAGTCCTTTATTTACACCCGAGAAGTCAATTTAATGAGTTGAAAAAAGCAATTCGCGAGGGGTGAGCAGCGATTTATCTTTCGCTGACGACAACAGGATTATGGGTGACGTAATCGGACGTGATAATGAATAACTTACATGTATGAGTGAGTAATAAAACCTTGCTGCTGCGTTACTAATAAACACAAATTCAGCGATATCTGATGCTACAGAAGAACCGATTGGAGATAACGCGAGAATTATAGAGGTTTACTGAACGATATTGATAAGGATGGTTTCGGTATCAAAATATTTGCACGATAAAATGAAAATCGTTTACTAAGAGTTGAATATATCTGTAAAGGTAAAAGTGAAAAATGACCGCACAACTATGGATGCAATAAACATTAATTAAAAATACTCGCCGAGATCCACATGAGATAAATAATACGCACTTTGCCTGACTTAATATCAATTTAGGCATAGGATTATACATTCTGCCAAGAACCTGACCAAAAAGTGGATTACCCGCATTCGAGTCCCAGTCATGTCAATATTATTCTCTTCTGCTCATACTTGGGTTGTTTCAAGGCGCAACGCTTAAGGCCAAGTTACGACCTCCCTGATCCTTAGCAGAAATGTTCTATTTTTATCAATGGCTTACCTATTTAATAAATTGTTATAAGAAAAAATGACTAGCGGAAGAAAAAGTGATACGTCATATTTTTGACGACTAATGAAGGAGTTCAAATTGTACCGGAAAGTGCGGAAAAAATGATTGTCATATAATTAGAGACATTGAGAACTACCCGCAACGTAATTAGCATTCACTTTTCCATTATCTCTCTGGTTTCTGAAAAGAAGTGAGGTCCCGAGAGGGAATGGATTTATAAATATATGACGCTGCAGCAATGGTGATGATATCACAATATCCCAATTACCTAACACATCTGCTAAGTTTTAATTTCCAAGCACGAATAGAACTTCGAATTCAATCAATCGCATGACTCATTTACTGAGGATCCTTAGAGGCTCCGTATGAGAGATTCGATGGTGATGTTCGGT
Source organism: Ladona fulva (assembly GCA_000376725.2). Classification (NCBI taxonomy): domain Eukaryota; kingdom Metazoa; phylum Arthropoda; class Insecta; order Odonata; family Libellulidae; genus Ladona; species Ladona fulva. Next base: position 1,605,959 of record KZ308477.1, on the reverse strand, counting down.
TTATGGATTTTCCGGAAGCCATGTCATTTGAGAGGAGGGATTTTGGAGACTGAAGTCGTGCTGATTCTCTTATAGTCATCAAAACTGATTTTATTCTTTTTTATCAAGGTCTTTCTTTAATTCTTCTTTAAAGAGAGAAGATCTGTTCACGGGTGAAATGAAATCCGGATAAGTTTCTTTTGCCTTAAAAAATGCACATTTATAGGTTTCATTATCATCTATTTATTAGTATTAACTGACAAGAATTGCTTTTTCCCTTTGAATTAAAAATTACTATTAATTAATGGACTTTAAGTAGCTTATAACTGTTTAACATACTTGAACATTTTAGAGCTTTTCTGTGACAGTTACTGCTATACGATATGGAGAGGAATGTCAACCAAAACATGGATGAAATCAAAGATTATTCTAACGGTAGTAGTGGTATTGCTAAAAGTGATTCAACAGCGGAGGTCATTTCGCTCGTAGACTCCCACCGGGAATCGAACCCGGGACCGCTTTAGAAGAAAGAGAAACTTCTCTTGATTTAATTAGTTGACATATTACTCCAAGGTAGATTGTTACGTGCTATTTTTAGGAAAAAGAAAATTTTCATGCTGATGAATATTATAAATAAAACTGATATAGCTACTGGCTTGATGTGATATTATAATCAGTCGAACCAGTATAACCGCAGAAAAAATAGCAATGAAGCAGACAATTCTCAAAGAAGAACAGTAATAGAATAAAATTAAAAACACAAATGACTTTCAATGACGAATAGTCTCCCATGAAACACAGCCTTTCAAAAGGTATCCAAGATTGACTCATAAAAAAAGAGCAGGACATGTTCTTCATTTAAATAATCAGCTTAAGTAAACAATCGTTATGCACAACGCAGATTCACTATATTAAGAAGCTAAGAGAATACGATTCGCCAGCTTATCATAGATTCTAAGTTTCGTAACAACTCATTCTTCCTCCTACGAACATAACCTTCTCCAAACTCAATATCACATACATCCCAAATCTGTCCAACTAACGAAGCAATTTCACGAAAAGCCCAGAATATATTACACCCACCGCGTTCCCATTTCCTCCTGGCAAGGATACGAAAGAAGGGAACAGGCTGAATCAAAAGCCCCACAATCAAACACGGGCCATCCGCATCCAATCCCCTGATTCCGAATGGAAGAATAAAAGCCCGCTGTGGATTTTCTCCACGACCATCCATACCTTTGAAACTACATTCCTGACATAAAATATCACTAGGAATCATTTATACGTGGGACTGCGTCCGCCCACGGCGCTGCTCGCCGCCGTAGCCACAGGACGCAAGCGCCTCTCTTTCTCGGATTCGTGGTCCCAACGCCATGATGATGGATAGAAATCGAAGTTTGGGAGGACATTCATCAATGACATGGGACGCGCGGAATGGGCGCCAAGTGACTCACGTACGTCACCTGCGTTTGTGTGTGTGTGTGTGTCATCTGCATTACAATGTGCAGCCGGGCTAAATCTTGCTCGTTCTCACGAAAATCACTACTTCGTCGCGATGTCGCGGTAGCACCAAATACACGGAAGGAGAGAGACTTAATCGAGTGTGGTTTGATTTCTGCGGTGTTTGGGGTGGATTTCGGAGAGGGTTGATCGATTAAAGAGGTAACACCATAGGATAGGTTTTTCTGGTAATGAAACGAAAATTGCCAAAAGTAGCTGGAGAAACGAGGAAAAAGGCGAGAAAATATTGAAGGAAAGGATCTGATATAGGATACGAATGTATTGAGGGCTAGATTAAGACTATATAGTCTCCTCTTAGATCTAATCCTGTCATATTAGCTTTAAAAAGTAAGAATGACGGAAAGGTGAGCAGAAAGAAGAAATTGAGGAACAAAGTAATGTGTGGATTAAAATATCCAAATTGATGTACAGAAGATCCACTTCAGACGCTTTTCAGGAGACAGTGAAAACCACGTTACAAGTGGGCTAGAGTTTTAACCGGGATATGAATTTTCATATCCTACGCGTTGAAAAACAACATAGAACAGATATTTGGATCTTTGATATTTAAATAACTGCTTTGCACGATAAAACGAAAGTTTTAATCTGCAATCTTCTGTAGTTTTTTTGATTTGCCATAGCTGTACTAAGGGTTTCAAGAGAGCGCGCAAGCTATTGTTGCGTTATATTAGTCGCCTTTATGTAATACTTTAGGAACGGTCAGCTTTCCGGACAAAATGTGAGCCTTCATTTGTTACTCGTTTCGGTCATTTATAACTAATTGAAGCAATTTTTACCAGATGGAAAATTATCGAAAAGAAGATAAACGAAATGTTTGACCGCAGTGGTGAGCACGACTTCCAAGACGAAGGTCAATAGCCCGCCAAACACTGCACTGCCATTCTGTATTATTATTTTACAGCTTGAGATTGCGAAGATAGGAAACTCCGTTAAGCGACTTTTTATCTTATGTTCTGCCCTGAGACGAGACTCAAGTGGAAGATCTCACTTTATCTAAGAGCTATTTCTACAATCAGATGATAATTGTTTTTATCTTAATTTCTCCATTCCCTTCTCACAGAATCATACAAAAGAGTCGAAATGAACCCTGTTAAAGACAAGGCAAAGCAGGAGAAGGGAGCGGAGGACATCGACACAGATAGTGTAAACAATGTTTGGCCTATCAAACAAGGCTATAGCGGATTGCATCTGGGGACGGGAAATATCCGCCTTGTAAGAGGGAAGCAGAGCGGTTAAGGGGTATTTTTTACCATATATTTCGTAAGAAAGGATTCGGGACCGAGAGCAAACCGAGTATTAAACGGTAGCGTTTTAAAAAAGCATTACCGTAGTTATTTTCGCTCTCCTTAAATGAAGATGATAGGGTCAGAGGTAAGGCAATAAATAATTAAGGGAGTGTTGTAGCAGGTAAAAGAGGGAAATAGCGTCATTAAAAGGGATGAGAGTTATTGGAGAAATGTGGCAAAGTGGGAAAATAAGGAAAATATTTCTACTGCAGGAAAATGCTCAAAAGAAATGGGGATTTGAAAAACCTGCGAAACCTACTGGTATTTATATCTGAATTTCATACTTAAAGGAAATTATACTCTGAGTCCTGAAAAGAAAACATTAACTAAAAACAAGAAAGAAGCGTATGACGGGTACGTGACGTTTTCATTCCAGCAAATATTAAACATTTAATTACCCCTAAATCTACAAAATATCAAAGGTATACATATAACACATTTATGAGTATATAAGTGTAAGCATATGAAATTAATATGCACATGAGTGTATATTATGAAATGAAACACCTTAATTGGGAATGACCAGGGAAGAGAGGGGAAATAAACAAAAATTTAACAAAATTGTTGCAAATATAACCCGAACGGAGGTATCTAGGCTTTTACTTACTCTGAACTACATCACCTTCGAACATTTCGGCTCTCAAATATATTCATGTGTAGCCTCAGGCATTTTTAAGTACAACCCTTATCCGGACATCAGTAGTGTAAAATTTGTTGCGATAATAAGAAAAGGTAATTCTTTTAACAGGTAGATTTTATTTATTATTTGCTTTACTCCATTTCAGATTTCAATTCTTAGGATAGAGAATTGTGCGAAACTTTCAGAAAAAAATTAACTTAGCAATGAGGCCGCTCAAAATTTTTGAAATGACCGCTGGTTAGACCCTGAGCAATCTAACAAGTAAATGAATTAATCCAAAAAATAGGAAGAGAATAGTGCAAAACGAGAACGGGAAAGTAGGAATTTAACTACGAAGAAAGGCCAGAAATGGAAATGATATTTAAACGTACAAGTAGACGAGAATTTTATAATAATTACACTTAAAATATCTTTTCAATATTAATATCCAAACCGACATCAGGTTTTAAGACATAATATCTATTCCAACCTAATTGAGATGATGCAATCTCCATTTTCTTCCTTGCAAGCATTTTATAATACACAAAGTTTAACCTTATTGCTCACTATGGACTTTGCAAATGATACATTACTGCAAAACATATTTTTAAATAAAGGAAACGTTGATATTTCCTTGACTTCATTAACCTTTCGTTTTTCACCCGACTGTTTTCCTCCTGTGCCCTTTCTTTAACGAAACTGATCCCTAACCTATAAATATTTCATCGACATTCAGGATATATAAGCCAAAGATTAAACAAACATTAGAGTAGGCGGAAATCGTTATTTGAATACCCTCCATTTTTCCTCCCGTATTTGACAGAATGAGGGGCTAAATTTTCCACAAAATGTGGGATTTGTTTTTTACATCTATGGTACATACTAACCTTTACTAAGAATATGCGTGGTTTAATTTCTATTCAGATAAATTTGAAGCTGTTTTTGAATGAAACAGGAAGCATTTTTATTGTTAGATTTCCTTTTAAGAAAGAGCGAAACACGTTTAAGAGATACAGCTTAACATCGCTCGATTTAAGGGTTTACAGAAATCTTCTTGTGATACAAAGCGCAAAATTTGCGATCAAATAGAATTTATTTTTTAATAGGTAACCCAAACAGGTTTTTTCTCATGATTTAATCTTAAGAACCAGCTTAACTTATTTCCTTGAATTTATCCTTCTTTCTTATTTTATTACTTATTCTTTCCGATTTTCCATCAACAGTATTTTGTAATGAAGTTAAAGGATTTCATTTCCGTATTATAATGTAAACGAATAGAAAATTGAATTAGATCTATTCTTACTTCATTTATTTAGAAATTAAATTCCATCCTTAGTAATTGGTTCTGCCTTTGAATGTAAAGTGAAATAGAATTAGTAAGTAAATGTGTAACATTAAGGATGAGATCCTATCGGAGGCAGGTGGTAATCTTAAACAAGATACTCAACGTTTATTTAGGCCTTCGGGATTCTATATATGATGGCCATGGTGGTTTATGACCCTTTATCGAAATTACAAATAGATCCGATTAGAAGGACTACGGAGACCCATGAAAGGTCGATAGTTAAAGCACACAAAGTATACAGAGTGGAAAGCGTGGTCATCGACAACACAGTAAATAATGAAAGACAAAATCAAAACAGGTACGTGAAGTATGGAGTCTATCAGAAGTTGTTTTTTATCAGAGAATAAATAGTTGGAGAATAATAGTTGGTTACTCTTGGGGTTAATTTTTCCAAACGGTAGAATTAAGCCAAAGTAGTATCATACTGGGAAGGAATGAGAATGGTTCAAAATATCAGATTACCCAGATATGTATCACGCATCTATTGAGAGTATATGGATAAGGTTATTAATGTGAAAATATATAGTAGAAATAAATATTAAATGGCTGTGCTTTCAATGCCACGAAGCCTTAATGTCGTCCGATTTCATACCTGACATGAAGCACCGAGTAATAAATGCGCGCAATAATTGTACGCGATATCACGAAAGGAAAAGATATTACTCCAATCAGTAAAGTAATTCCTTCGAAATTTAATTCGTTGCATTCTATAATTACTCTAAACACTAAGAAATCAAAGCACCCTATCTCACAGGAGAAAGTGTGAGAGGTCCGTTTGAAATACTCGAAATGTACTTAAAGCTAACATTTGATCTTCTTAGGTAATCAAACTGGTTCTCATCTTCCAGAGACGGTGTTATCCATGGTAAAATCTGGTCAAAAAACTTAACCGAACGTACCAGAGAAAGCTCCCTAGGGATCTAATTCAGCGTATAATTACAGTTTTCCAGCAATTTAATTTCCCAGAGGAATAAATAGCTTATACTGCACTTCATCCAGTTTAATTACATGTGAAACCATCATAGTTATCCAATAATTCGATTCATCTCAATATTTTGTTTCTATAATTTTATTATGAATAATTTTTCCAGATAAAATGATATCATCAAAAAGCATTCCAAAAAGCTTCAAAACTAATTCCATCATCAAAAGCGCCGCTTCAAGAAATTATTTTATCGCAAAATTAATTCAATAAAAGCTCGTGGAAATTTCAAAATTCACCATGAACTTGCGCCTCGCGTGACCATGTCCTCTTCGTTCTCCAATGTTCCAGACTTATCCAGATTTTCAAACTGTGATGAACTCATTCCCACAATTCGCTCCCCATAAAAGAAAGGAAAGTTTGCAGTTTTCGATGAATTTACGCCTCGAAAACCTCCCCAAAGCCGCTGATATGGCCCGCCGGCCAAAATAATTACCCACCCCCGTCTTAAGCAGCGCGGGATGAGTTATATAGTTTGCCTAGGTGGAGGCGGTTAGAGCGTGGGTGACGTTCAGTAGCGAGGGGGTGAAAAATAGAGAAAAGGATAGAGAGAGAATATGGGGTGGAAAGGGAGAGATTTGAGGAGGAAATGTGATTGAAGTGGGATGGCGGGGGTGTTTTTCCAAGATACGTGGGGGTTTTAGACCGACGCTCTATTCGCCCAGTGCTGCTACCTGGCGTCGAGAGCCGTGATATTATGAAGGACTGCTAGAGGAAGGGAGGGAGACAAGGGGTGGGAGAAGTCTGGAAGAGGAGGATTTTGAATGCTGGGGGATGTGAGGAGGGAGAGGGAGATGGGAAGGTAAAGAGAAGGAGGGGGAGAGGATCTCCCGGGCGGGTTGCGCCGTGCACTGCGCGGCAAGCTACGCGTGGGTTGGCCGGGGGTGGAAAGGAGGAGGCCGAGAGGGAGGAGGGGGCAAAGGGGCCCTGAACGACGGCGGACAGTCCTTCGCCGCCTCTGGACCGTCGAGGCCGCTCTTGAAGGAGCCGCTGGAGAAAGCTGAAGCTCTCATCAGTAAGGACAGCGCTCTCACGTCGCTAGAAACTGAGAACGAAACTTGCTGATTTTTTCTGCGAGCGGTCTTTCGAAAGGAAGAAAGTTTTTATTTTTCTCCCGCCTGCCGGAAGGGGTTGTTTTACCGTCTGTTGAGCTTGTCTCCTTTTCCTCTACTTTAGGTATATATTCTACGTTTAGGAGGAATAGAATCCACTTTATTTTTCGAGTGTCCCAGCTGAGGAAGTGGATTTGCACGTTTTCTGGAGGGTGCGGTTGGTCGCTGGATAACATCCCCGATTATTAATCACTTCGGTTCTATTGTTTCGTTTCCTCACGAGGATTTTCTGGTGCTCGTTGGCGGTGGTGTTTGAAAAGGATGATACCTCCCAGGGTGAGAAGAGCTTGTGGCCCAAAGTCTTAAGAGAGAAGATTTTCCCGTGGAAAATAGAGGAAAAGACACGCCAGGTGTTCTGTTCCGTAATTTTCATAGAAATCTTGGACTATTTCGTTTCTCTCTGACGACTTTCCGCTGTTCGAGTTGTATAAACTGAGCATATTAAACAAAAAGCCGGGCCATGTCGACATCTTCGAAGAAGGGGTCTCTGAAGGGGCAAAGCAGTGATAAGGATGGGGCACATAAAGGTGAGTAAGAATACAATGGACTCTCCCATGACATTTCTGCCTGAGACCATTGTTGCTTCCCCTCTCCGTCATATCCAGACAAATGAATGTTGTACATCCCCATCATTCGAATTCCACCCATCGATAACTCGATAGCATTTTCGACATCTTTCGATAAATTGGGTAGAGAACTTGCAGACTCATCCACATTTTCCGGAAGATACTCACGAACTGCGAGAATTAAACTTATAATGATGAAGCAATTCTTCCATAAATATTGTTCCCCCAAAATAAGCGACTCTGGAAGCTATTTAGGAGATTTTTTCATGAAATCAAATAAACCATCAGAAATGCGCGTATCGAATTACTTGAGATTCACAACCTTCTTCGATAAAACAGGAAGGAAAACCATATTAAGTCAGAGACATACCTGCGATAAACATCTTCGAACCACAGGTTAAAAAACTATTACTTTTCAAGAAACATTTCTTCTTTCAAAATCAATGTAAATAATTAACCAAATTAACCCTTAATTTCATATTTTATCTTTTACTCTTCAAATCGAATTATATTTTGAGGAACCTGTCGAATATCCAGGCGTATCATTGTATCAAAACACGCTTCAGATACGTACTATTGATAATTTAATGTAGTTCCTCACACTTCTTTTAGCTGAAAAGAAAATTTCATACTCAACCCTTGCTTTTCCCTTTCCGAGAGATTTATGTTCCCTCATCTGAAATAATAAAAGTCCAGATTTGAAGAAATTATGACATCGAATTCCTCCGGAACAGAAAATGCTTATCTTTCTCTTTCCTTGACACGCTGAAGAAAGATTGTGTGTATTTCTTTCCGATCTCTATCAACTTCTACTGGTATTAATTTCCTATAAATCACTTCAATCGTCTAGAGGAAAGAATTAATGGGTATCTTTGGAATGTTTCCCGAAAGCTTTTGGGTCTGAATGTTTATTTGTTCATACTGGGCGGATTTAGCGTTAGGATTCGAAATTCCAGGAAAAAAGCAGGATAAAATGGAAATAATAATTTCCTCTTATCCGATTTTGAGTGGGCAGCATTTAAAGGGCTCATCGCTAAGCACTCTTTGAGGCATAAATAGAATTCCAGTTAACCCATGTCTTGAAAATGATTTCCGGCAGAACGCAATTATAGCATGGAAAGGGACAACTTCTTAAAAAGGAATTCGAAGAAATAATAATAATTAATTTGTAATTTTAATTTCAAATTCAGCTCTTATAATGATATAAAATGATTTTTAATTCTTCCAAGCGGAAAATAGTTTATGGTGATATTAATCAGTTACATATAATGTTACGAACAAATAAATACAATGAGTAAAAGTATTAAAGATGTCTTTGTTTCGAATAAAGATATCTTGAGGATTCATATTTTCCACCAATATATATTGCGTCAATTTTTTTAATTGAGTTGAAAGAGATAGTAATTTGAGATAACACCTTGTTGAATTTCATCAAGAATGGACCAATAATAATAATAATAAGGTATTTATTAAAGGCGAGATTGAGACTGAAAAGTCTCTTCTTCCATCTAACCTTGAGTCAATGATTTTATGTACATGAAGACTTGTGTGTAAGTGAAAAGAAATAGAGAGGAAAACTTTAGAAGGAGTGGATGTAAAAAAAAACCTAAGGTGATATCTTAGGAAAAAATATCCACAGCAGGAAAACACCCTCAGAGAAGGGGGGTGTGAATCCGTAATATACAATAATCCGTAATATATCGTAGAACAAGGATTCCTCTTTATTATCTTCTTTTTCGACCTCATTTCATGGATAACTTAGGAGACGAACGTGGTTAATACCGTTAATGATAAAAAATCGCTTCGAGCAAATTTTTATCTTTAATTGCGAAAGTAGTTGTCGAACTTACTTCCGCTCTCTGTTTTAATTTCGAAATGGCGGACGGCAGTTATTCCCTGGATAGTAAGTTCCGCGAGACTTGATAGGGCAAGTAATTCTGGAATAACACCTCTTTCGATAGAAACTGGTGTTGAAAGAGACGTTACATAAGTCACGAACAGAAAAGAGAAACTTCTTCAAATCCAAGGATTCATAATGTGCTGGACAAAAAAGCTGTTAATTTTAACGCTCTTACGCTTAACAATTTTTATGGATTCATATCTTTCCAATTAATAATTACCCACCAATCACTCCAAGAAATGATCAATGACAAATTAAATATAATTTTTTTTCTTTTTTTGCGTTAAACGTTTTTATTGCCTTCCTTAAATACAAGAATATTTTTGATAATGTGAAAAACGATTCGAGGAATTTTCACCGATTATAAGTGCCAAACAAAGGATAGAGGAAGTTTTTTAATAATTTTTACCACTAGAAATTAGGAAAAATGTGGAGAAAATTAATTTTGTTAATACAACTTATAATGAAACTTCGGCTCGGAAATCTCAAGAGTAAACGAAAGTAATCTTGGTAGCTTTAGATAGGAGTATTTGCGAAATGAAAATTAACTAAGAGCTTCACGTTGTATTCTACAATGCAGCAATTTTACTATATAAGTATGGTGCGTAAACGGACGAACAATATGCTCCGTAAATTATTCTGGACTCATTCGAGATATCATTAAGTATTACATTTACCTCACTGTATATGTTGATTAGAAATTATTCTCTTCGATTGACTATGAGTTAATAAACATTTCAATGTTAAGTAATGATTTATTTTATATAAAGCTGCGCGTTCATGTATTTTATTTATTTAAAAGTACACAAATGTATGGAATGACAAAAAATGATGCACTGATTAGTAGATTACTGAAGTTAATATAGTATTTATTATTTTGACAGTTATGTCTCTTTCAGTTTCGTATATCTTAAAAGATAGGAGACTAGAAGCTAGATTGAGATTGCTCGATAAATTTAGGGAAATTACATTTGCGGAAGATATAGTAGATATTATGAGACCCCCCTGCTACCTTGGACGATCCCACAATGAGCGCAAAATAAGAGAAATAGATGCTAGGACGAGTCGTTTTAAGAATTCATTCTTTCCGCGAACTATACATGATAATAATAAGCTAAAATATAGTCCGAACGCCCGGTGTTTCCCCCCCCTGCCACACGACGTAAGGCGGCTTGCAGAGTATTTATGTAGATGTAGATGTAAATTCAAAAATACAGATATTTTCGTAACCAAGTTCAGCAATGACTTTGTGTAGTCTTACAAATAGAATTGGATTAATGTTGGATAGTCACATCCAACATTAATTAAGTATTATTAATTCCATAGACCTATGAGGTAGTATACGTGGCTTCATATCAGCGCTTGCTTGATTGCAATCGTCTCCCCTAAAATGATTTTAGTCAAGCAAGAAAATCTCATCTTCCATTATACACGCTCAATTAGACGAATAATAAGTCAGCTGCCACACTTTCGATTCAAATGATAAACTTTACTTGACGCATACAATCCTCTATAGTGATTGCATTCTACGCTTCCTCATTCCTCATTCTTATAAATAACAGAGATTTATGGATCCAGATCATTCGTAAGCTTTCTCGATATGATTTTTACAGGTTCTAAAGGATTAGTAGTAGATAAAACTTCAAAGTATTTCTGGCATACGCCTGAATTTCCATTCTTATTTGCGATAGGGATTTTTAACTCCCGGAGATTAAATATATAATCATTTTATAAACACACTGAATATATATTTGAATTGCTCTTCGACGTAAAATTTATGACTGAATAAAATTGATAAATTAAAAATTAAAGAGTTTAAAAATGGTTGAGCTTTGGTTACGATTTATGGTTTATAGTTTTGGTTTATGGTTGGTTTGAACTAAAATTTTAAATATGGTTAAATCATACAGTAGTAAAAAAGAATCGACTTTACTAATTTCAGTGATTTACGCAAAATAAGTGCCGGCATATTCTTTCGGCATAAAAAAATGGGATAGCTAAACTAAGGATTAGTATAAAGCGGGGAAATGCGTCCAAATTGAAGGAAATTTAGAGATTAGAATTTCAAAGAGCGAGCAAAAGTTATATAAGCATCGATTATTGTTCTAATTACTTTTCATATCAGCTATATACAGCATAATCTGTTTAAAACTCTTCCGCTTATCACAATGCTCCGCTTGGTACACGCTTCCCTCCGGATCATGGACCTTTTACACGAAACACATGATAAAAATACCACTTAAGGCGCTCAGATAAGCTCTTATTAGGCAGATTTTCCCAACCTCAGATACACTGCAAACAGCTTTAGACGATTTTCCGCCTCATTTGATCGACTAAAAATTGTTTACGTGATCTGTATCGCCGTCCTCCGCTTTCTGCCTCGCCTTGGGGCTCCTTTTGAATCTCTTGTTTGGGACGACTAATTTTGTGAGATGAAAATTAAGACATCGCGAAACAGAATAATCTCATTTCCACTGTCGCAGACGATTTATCTCTGATTGTGAGAGAAAGAGAGAGTGATTTCCTCCCTATCTACCTTGTCTAAGGGCAAAACTTTATATAAAAGTTACTTTGCGGCGTTTCCTTTTGCCACAAACTCTATTTACAAACATATTGAATAAACCATAGTGGAAGTGTGGCGTTTAGTGGCTTTTTGAGCGTAATCTAAGCGAAATCGAGCTCAGGATAGGCCTCTGACCACTGTTTTGGAAATATTCGCAATTCATCCTTTACCATCAAGTAAAAATTTACATATTCGAGTGAAAAATGCCGGAGACGAAGTTACAAAGGAAGGCGCACTCTTTGCCTGAAAGGTTAAGTATTCTTAAAAATAATGACGAGAAGGCAACCAGTATTAAATAGCAAGAGTTCACGGGCTCTCTAGATCCAATCCAATCTTCAGCTGTGACAGAAAACGTAAACTGATAAGATTCATTTACCTTGTAGAAGACTTATTTAAAAATTAAATTGACAAAAGCGCCCCCTGCGCCCCTCCGCCTAATGCGACCCTGTTTTTTTCCAAAGTGCATGAAAACGCTGTCACTTCCCGGTTAAAATTTTATCCCGCTTATAACGCGGATTTCAGTCGGTCGCTGAAAAGCGTCTGAAGCGAGTTTTACGGTGACTACTTTTTTACCTTTCGTAGTAACGTACAAATGCATTCTAAGATTCGAATACACCATTTCCTCTCGTATCCAATTCAAAGTGGTCACTATCCAAATGGTCACCTTGAAATAATCTGGAGCAGCATTTCATTGTATAAGTCATGCAAAATTAATTCCTCAAAATATTGTACTCTCTATCATCCAAAAGAAAAGAGAATGAATATTTTACAATTTTAAACGAATATACTTTTCTGATAAAAATAACATAATTGATGAATACTTGTGCACTCTCCAAGTAAATGAGTTATATTACACAGAGTCAAGGAAAAAAAATCATCTTTTTACACTCAGAAATAGTTTCCTCTAATAACTTTAATAAAATATTTCACCAGTGAATTTCTAAACTACTCAGCTGGAAAAGTTAAGCAGTTAAATTATTCAGCTAAAGAGCGGTAACGAAAAAACTGAAATTCTAGCTGTGTTAAGAATTACAACTTTACCTTCAAAAGCCAAAATTATAGTAAACGCTGCTTTCATTTTCAAATTGAATTATTAATGTGGACCTTTGATATCGCTTCAGAAAATCTTTCTCCGCCATTTCATTCATAGACCGCAAGCTGAAACGATTTTATAATTGGAATCGACCATGAATTGTCACTCATCTTCGGTATTTATTGCTCTTACCCATATAATTCGGTTATATTTAGCCGCGTCTGAGAGTCAGTTTCTGTTTTCCCCATGCATCCCCACCATTTATCTACTCTAAGTACTCGTACTTCTTGTATTTTAATCACTCCACGCAATCAATTTTTAGTTTGTCAATTTGATTTCCTCTACATCTACGACAATATCAGTCCATGGATTTTCAATCCTCGTTTTCATATACCACCGTATTTAATTAAGACTTTTTCGAACGACGCGAGTATTTATTATAAATAACAAATATTACTATCATTTAGAATAATTAAACAAGAATTAAATGTTGGTATAAAACGCATGGATATGTTCTTATGTTAGCGATGACGTAAAAAATTACGAGTAAATAGACTGTTTAAGATGTTAAAATAAAAGACTACAATAAACTAACACAGAAAATAACACAAAAAACGTTAAATCTGAGACAGAGAATGATAGCTCTATAATGATTATGGAGAAACATATTCAACGTTATTTATACGCTTAATTTTGAGGTGATGTAAGTTGAGGCGAATCTACAGTCTTATTCTGCGATGCACGCCATCTATTTTAATATAAAAGAAGCTAAAGTGACCTGATTGATTAAACGATAACTTCCTGCGCCCTTCCTTCACTTCGTTTTTACGCCACCTTCTTCCTTGTTTTATTACTTTAAGCCACGATCCTTCCATTTTCCTACTTACATGGTCTTCCTTCCCACTATCCACCACATCAGCCAACTTTCTCCTCCCAATGGCCTAACTCCTTCGAGCGTTAATAAAAGCCTTGCAATCTTAACCTCGTTATTCTTCCTTCCCTCCGAGAAATCCTCTCTTTTCCATCTGTTTCTGGCCTCCTCCTCTTTCCTTCCCGACACTCTTTTATTTCCCAAAATACAACCTCCCCTGTTCGTTACTCTTTTTCCTTACGATTTGCCCTCCTCTTGGCCTCACTCCGTCCCCTGTGACTACTCTCCTCTCTAATTTCCATCCCTCTTCCCTCGTCTAATTCCATTTCCCCGACAACGCCATCCTTTTCCTCCTCTCGTCCTTACCTTTTTTCCAATTTACCGCGCGGTCTTTGTTTCTTATCCTCAGAAAGTCTTTCTCTATCATTTGCCCATCTTCAATGGAAGTTGACATCTTAGCTCTATTTATTTGGGTAAAAAGGGAGAGATCAAAAGGACATCCTCTTCTTACAAATTGTAACTCTGTTTCCGGGTTTGATACACCATTAAAAATATCAATACCCTAATTTGATGAATATTACGAAAATAATACCATGAAAAAAGATAAGCTGCTCATCAAGGCGACTGTAAAATCTGATACCCTTAAATTAGACGCAAACATAAGCCGTGTATAAGAAAAATTCCCTTTGACACACTGTATTCAAACTTCGAAGGGACAAAAATGTAACTTTAATGCAATGATACGTCAACTATCAGCACTAGAATCCTCTATCGCACATACATCTTCTGCTTAAAAAATATCTCTTTATTTGACCTTTCAAATATATTTAATAGATTTGCTCAGATTCAGGTTCTTGAATAAAAGTAACTGATAAATTCTGTACATGTTTAACAAAACGTTTAAGAATTAAGTTACTTTAATACGGATTCCAATTCGTAACGTTTTCCTGTGATAAAGAGATGCACGTAACGTTTTAATAAAGGTATTCTAACTTTTGAAATCTCCCGCAGCTGCTCCCGTGTTCAGAATCTTTTAGCAACATTCAGCTACCAGTGGTAAAAAGTCTGGCCACCCGTGATATATACAGCAAAAATAGAACGAGATATAGAGAAGAGTTATTATTCGATATTCATAAAAATATTTACATCCATTACTTGAAAGCAAGATATTAAACAAGGCAGGACATTATGAAGACGAATTTAATTCCTTCATATCTTCTTCTAGAGAGTATCTGCATGAGAAGGATAAACCTTGAGTGATAAATCAGGTCCCCGCGGTTTCGATGTCATCGTCATCATCGCCCCTAGTTGACCGTCCTAACTTAAATGAGGAGTTCTCGTAGGGAAATTATGAACCACTTTTGCCAACATTACTGTGGAGATTAAGAAAGTGAATTATAAAATGAACTGTAAAATAATCCGTGGAAACTAACGACAGGTCTAGGAGGGGAAGTTTGGGTCCGGTGTAGGTAATAGAATTCTTAATATCTTTAGTGGTAGTCAATCCATAATAAAGATGCGAAATGGGCTTATTTTCACCGAAAAGAGTAGCATGAAGATAATTAGTGATAAGGAAGTAAAGGTCCTGTGATGAAGGAGCAGGAAGGGAAAATAACCTTGGTGAGAAATCTCGGAATGACGGATTAACGGCGTTAGTGGACTTAATGCATTGACAGTGTACGCAGCCAGAGAAAACTCATGTAGCATAAGAAAGAGACGAAGAAAACGTTTGATAGATGCAGACAATCTCTCGCAAGATCTGACGGTTAAGTATTCTGAAGTAAGGAGTAAAAACAACAGATCAAAACGGGATTAAAGAATAAGAACGTTGAAAATTTTACGAACTACTACGGAATGCGAAGTGGGTGGCTCAGTTGACGAGGAGAATGTTGCTAACTAAGACTAACTAACAAGACAAGCATTGCAGTTGAATACAATTATTTTCACTTCGCTTCAGATATATATTTCCAAAGGGAGTAGATTCACTCCTTTCACAATAAAACCATGTATACCTAAAACAGACAAAAGGAGAGAGGACCAAATTATAGGAAAGAAAGAAACAAGCGAAGCTTAAACTAAAATATCTATGTAAAAATTCCGTTCAGGTTCGTTCAGAACGGCCGATTTCGGCGATTTTAAATCATCATTAGGTCTGAGTTTGGGAAAGGAATGAGTATCCAGTCATGTACCGGTGGTGCTGAATAATCCTTAGCGAAATTTTTACATGGTAGTTCTATTTCAACCTATTATTAACGAGTTAACGTTAACGACTTAGTTAACGATTGATTCATCAAAAGAAAATTGAAGGAAAGTAGTTAAAGAAAACTGGAAAATAATTAAAAGTGTTAGACTTCTGGTTTGGGGAGATAAGAAAGAATCGGATAGTTTATCGAGACGAGTTAGACTGGTTAGAGGTAGCTCATTCCCAATGCCTCTCTCGGGAAGAGAAATCGTTGCACGTATTAACTAAAGCATACTTCCCTACACGTAAATGACCGATTGTGAAATTTCAGTATCTTGGTACATACAGTTTCCAAGTACCATAAATGTTTATTACCACCTTCCCTCTTCTTTTTAATGAAATATTCCTTTCATTTCATATTCATACTGTAGCAAAACAAGTTTCGTCAACCAAATGATATCACTGAATAATTTGAAGGATCTGACAATTTTAATAATATCTTCTGG
This sequence comes from Ladona fulva, assembly GCA_000376725.2. Classification (NCBI taxonomy): domain Eukaryota; kingdom Metazoa; phylum Arthropoda; class Insecta; order Odonata; family Libellulidae; genus Ladona; species Ladona fulva. The sequence continues at coordinate 1,589,494 of KZ308477.1, read as the reverse complement.
CCCTGGGTCTATATGTCCTATAAAATTAAAAAATTAAATGGTTTAAACTATAAATTATTAACGATTACCGTTATCTACATCGTTTTCCGTAGTTCAGCTATACTACATATCGAATAATTTCTTTAATGGAAACAGGTTAAACCCAATTACATCCATTTTATAGCTATTACTATATTACTTCACAAAAACACACAACCATTCGCCAAACGGAAAAATCCGATTAACATTATCTCGCAATCGTGTCAAGTGTACAGATCTGAGAAATTCTAGGGTTTAATCCATCTATAAGCACTAGGGATAGGCATCTGAATGTTGTTTCCTTAACATATAACATATAACCCGGGACCTTAGCTAGCACGCTAACACGCTAACCACTCCGCCACCGAGGCTGGTGATTCAAACAACATACAATCATATGTTATATGTTAAAGAAACAACATTCAGATGCCTATCCCTAGTGCTTATAGATGGATTAAACCCTAGAATTTCTCAGATCTGTACACTTGAGACGATTGCGAGATAATGAGCAACTATCCCTCGGTGTGAAACCCTTGCCGAGGAAACGACCCCCGATACAACAGGTAAGAGTGATGAAAAAACACTCGCCGTTCGTTATTTCCTAGCCAAAGTCTATAAAGGAATGAGAATTGGGTAACACTCGACTTTGGAGTGGTTCGTAATGATCAGGGTTAAGCAAACAACTCAAGGATGAGAGGAACAATTTCGCAGTCGGTATTAAGTAGTCCCTCTTGTGCAATCAATCCGCTCTTTCGGCCAATCAAAAGTATTCAAATAAATGTTCCCCTCGTAGGGCCAAAGCCCTTGACTTCCCATTCCCTTCCCCTCTTTCTTCAAGAGGTGGAACTCGTTAGCATCCCTTTGTTGCAATCGGTATTTCGTTCCCCTCCGTATACACATCTTCGCCTCCGCCCGAGATCCAATTGATCTGTTCTTGCTTTTAATTTACCCCTCGACAGCATTGTTCTTTTTATGCGAGGATGACTATCCCAGAAATTATCAGTTACTTATCGCATTTCTCCAATCTAGCGAGGAAAATTCGACCAGAGAGAAAAGAATGCTAGGAACGTACAAATTAATTATCGTCCAGCTACTAAGACATAAAAAACCGTATATTTGAAAGACCTGCTTTTCTGCTATTACTGCGCTAAGTAACCAGTTAGCCGAGAAATCATTTTTTGTCATGTTATAGAGCGAACGACCCTTATTTTTCTGTTGTACACTAGTGTGTAATGCATATCCTCAAGGCGGATGTACTTAGGATATTACATGCATATGGACCATACACATGGTGGGAAATATCAGGGCACATTAACCTATCGAAACGTAAAACACTTATGTATGTATAACATGGGTATAAGGCAGTTAACGAGCAAATAGTTCAAGCAATAAAAGCAATTTGTGACTATAAAATCCATAAACTTTAAAGAAAGAGGTAAGATCATCCTCAGGTTAGGTAATTTCACCATTTCATGATGAAATTATGCCCAAACCGTGTTTGAAAAACATGAATGAATTAATGAATACTCTTTATTAAGGCTAGGTTAGGCCAAGCTGACCTATTTCCCACCCGACCTCGATAGTCAATACGTAAGTTAAATTTAATAATGTATAACCAAGTTAACCGTATCCATAGTTGGCCAAGTTTCGTCTACGTGGAATACGAGCTAACATGTTTGTACAACGGTGAACTCCGCAAAATGAGAGAAATAACATGTGTTCCCCATGGCATTTTAATACAGATTTTAGCCGATAACGCGTACGTTTATTTTCACAACCCAAATTTCGAACGCTTAGCGTCGAGAATCCGGGTCGCGGAGATAAACCCAAGTGATACCAAGTAAATGTTGTAACCTATTCCTCTCATATCATGAAGGACTACCGCAAAGGAGAATCAATGGATTCCATGTGTTTATAAAGTTCAGTATCGTAATGTAGACTTAGTACCGAAAGCTTCACCAACCCGATTTTCTTGGCGCAAGAGAATTAACTTTAGCAACAAAATATCAAAACGTTTCCCTCCCCTTTCAGTAACTTAATAATCCAGTCCGGCCTTTCGTGGACTCTGCCAATATCCCTCGGTAATATTTTTGTTTACGCTCCCATTCTTGTGGTACTGAATATTTCGTTATGAATCCTCCGTGATTTTGGCAAAATACTGAACCGACTCTTTTTCCAGCTCTAAAATGCAAAAGTTCATTTAGAGAGGTCAGTGAGTTGGAAGAGTCGCTAAGACTATAACTCATTTTGAGGGAAACGATCGTCGATATAGATTATCGTTGAAAAGAGGGAAGTTTGTTTGTTTGCTTTCCATCGCCGCCGATCCCTCCATTCGTCTCCATTCGAAGGGAGGGTATTTTTTCCAAGAGAGTTCCGCGGAAACAAAGGGATGGTTTACATGCCTCAGCTGAAAAAACCCGGCAGAGGAAAAATGATTCGAAAGACAAGGATAATGAGATTTTGGAGGGAAAGGGAGAGAGCAGGATATTGTGACGAATCGTGGGGGAAGTGGGCGAACTCATCGCGTGAAAGAATTTCCGTATGTAAAAGAATGCGTGCGTTTATTTGCATACGAAAGGGAGGGAAAGAAATGTAGATTATTGGATCGTACGAAGGCTATTTTTCTCTTAAATTAAGGACAAATATATTTGTGATGAGCTTGAGAATGTCCGTGACGGCGCAGATTCGACGGTGATTAATTGCGTGACCCAATGACTTTCTATTTTTTCATATTTCATCAAAGCTTACACTTAAATAACGCAATATTTCTATATATCTTATATTTGAAAAGCTACACGTACGTGCAAATTATTTTAGATGATAGGCGTAAGTATGTACGATTAGATGTGCGCCAATAGATGACAATTGAGCTTCTATATACGTTCTCCACTAACTGACAGATGGTGCAGGCGCATTCATTTTAAACATACAGGGTTCATTTGGTAATTCGCATGGAGTGTGTAGTCTTTGCCACACTCTAAATGGTAGCTAACGAGGTAAAATTACAGAAGTCGAAACTTACCTTAAAATAATACACGATTACAACGTGAAAAATATATTGCGAGGTATTAAGGAAAGGTGTAATACTTTGCACGATAAAGTCGCACGGCTGATCCTATAGAAATAACAAGTGTGAAAAATGGCGACATGACTGGGACTCGAACCCAGGTCTCCTACTTTCCGGGCAGATATTCTTATATATCTTCATATAGGTATCTTTTCACACTTGTTATTCCTTATTGGTACGTCGCATGGCGTGTACAGCCTCTGCCACGCACCAAATGGTAGATATCTGTACAACTTCTCAGACGTAGGATAAAAAACCATAGAATAGAACTAAATAAAATTTTCCGTCACGGCTCTCGAAGTGGCAAACGTAAATACACACCTAAGTTATTCTAGAGTAAAAATTGAAGTTTTTAAATACATTATGATCCCTCATGTTCCGTATAGAGATGTCGAAAATAATCGTACCACGATCCAATTTGAAAATCTCACGCAACTAATTTCTCATCCCATATAAATCCTCCGACTAAATATCTTTCTCCTCAGTTGTGGACGCATCAGCCTCGAATTTACAATCTCCCAAACAAGACGACTGACAAAAATATCTCGAGACTCACGAAGTCAGAAGGCATGTAATTTCCAGTTAGTTAATGAATTCGATCTAAAATGAGACGCTGAGAAACAACCAATGAGAGCAAATGCAATCACAAGCGTAAACCAAAAGAGCAGTTATAAATATAAAGGACAGTTTTCATTTTGACTAATTTTTGCATTACCAACCAATACTGCAATCTCTACCATTCAAAGGCAACGTGAAATATCACGTAAAAGGAAAACAATACAATGGATGAAACACACTGAGTAGACTTAGATTGAGAAGCTGAAAATGAGATTCAAAATACAGTCCGCAAATTAATTATAACTGTTTAAGAACTCAAAATCAATTGCAAACATACTGAAATCGAACGCACCAATCATCTGTATCAGAAAACGCACAATACACTGATGAGATCAAATAAATAGTAAATCAAATCTATATTGACAGACTTTACCTTGTGGAAGGTCCTANATAACTCTGTGATAGATAAATACTACATAATATTTAAATTTATTCTCCGATAATAAACCCATTTCAAATTGTGCACACGAAGAGTATTATGGGGAAGTATATGTTCAGTACCGTTCAGTCAATCGCCATCCTCCAAAAGCTGCCTCTTTACAAATATTTATAGCACTTCTAAGGCCTCATGAAATAACTATCTCCTTCAAATTTTTATCTTTTTTCTGTCACTTAAAATTTCAATAACCCCCCAGTTTAGTCTTCTACGTTACGATGCTGGAATTTTCCAAGCTCATAAGCTCTCCATCCTTCATGTTTGACCAATTGTTTTCCAACTTTAACATCGTGTCCCGGCCATTCATGCTCCGAAACTTTTATCTTCTTTTGCAACGTGATATAATTCTTTAGGATGATAATTTCTAATTTTCCTTCTACGTCATCAACATCAAACCCACGCGTTTAGAACCTAAATTAAGAGTGATCAGAGCTGGAGGATTATGGTGGAAGGACAAGATGAGGAAGAATGAATTCGAGAAAGAATGATTATGGAATTAAACTTAAAGTAAGAGGAAAAAAATTATGAAGAAGTGGGGAAATTAATTTGAAGATAAAATTACCAAACGAGTTGGAAGTTCTTTTATGGAAGTCTTTTCGGATCGTTTTTCATTCTTTTCACGGGTAAAATAAATAACTTAAAATGAAATCTGTGAAGACAATATCTCTCTGATACCAAGTAAATGTTGTAACCTATTCCTCTTATATCATGAAGGACTACCGCAAAGGAGAATCAATGGATTCCATGTGTTTATAAAGTTCAGTATCGTAATGTAGACTTAGTACCCAACCCAACCCAACCCGATTTTCTTGGCGCAAGAGAATTAACTTTAGCAACAAAATATCAAAACGTTTCCCTCCCCTTTCAGTAACTTAATAATCCAGTCCGGCCTTTCGTGGACTCTGCCAATATCCCTCGGTAATATTTTTGTTTACGCTCCCATTCTTGTGGTACTGAATATTTCGTTATGAATCCTCCGTGATTTTGGCAAAATACTGAACCGACTCTTTTTCCAGCTCNTCATCAAATGAAATCATGTTTAAAAGAAATTTTATTTCTGCAACAGCAGGTTTTCACCTCTTCTAACTTCACAGATTACACGCGATTGATTAATGATTGAAATGAAATGAATAAGTAACGTACGGACAACTCATAGCTTACATAAAATAGAGTAGGTACGTCGTTGTGTAATCCTCTTCAAGGAATGCATAATTATCGCATTAAAGTCCCACAAATTGTCAACTCAAATTTATTAGAAAACCAGTACATATCTCTCTAGTAAAGGTTGTTAGGAAAGATGTTATTGGGGTGTATCATAAAGAAAATATTAAGGAAAGAAATCAAAAGAAATGTTATAAGGACATACCATTTTACGTAATCTCACCTGATGCAGCTACATACTACGTAGGAAAAGACAACAAAGCTCAGCAGGGTGAGGCTATCACGTAGTGCGTCCTGCACCGGGACACAATCATGTCCCACCTTTCCATGGCAAGCTTTCAAGGCCTTTTTCTCTGCGGGCGAATCCGACAAAACCACGAGCGATGAGAACAAAGAAGCAATCATGGTCCGGCCCTTTATCATCGTCCGATTGCAAAAGGCTAACTCCATCTCAAACCTATTACAATGGACGCCCACACATCCTTAATGTCTCATTCTCTATGGGCCAAAGAAAGGTTAGGTGTGGGGCCATTCTCTTTCTTCGTCTCGTCAGAGAAAATAGAGGAGGCACATCCTCACTCTGATTCAACAGCCTTACGTATTTCCTCCTTCATCCAGGACAGGGAAGAGAAGAAAATTAGGAAAAGAAAAGGAGGGCGTGAAGGAAGTGAAGATGAGGGGAGGTAACCAAAATGGGGAGGTGACAACGGAGTGGAATTGTCGGGATGGGACTACCATCGCAGGACACTTTCCTTTTTTCCCCTCTCCGTTTTATTTTTGGTATCGTGGCGACAAAAGAGGCGTCGGCCTGTGTGAAAGGAAACGGATGCGTTTGGCAGGGAAGTGGGGTTCGGGGGAGTCGATAAAGAGAGAACTATTCCCTCAGGGAAAAGGAGGTGGGTGCAAGAAAGTTATCCCACCCCCCAAACACTTTGCATGTGTTCCAAGACTGTTTTCCTTCCAATTCTTCGGGTGGCCGCGGACCTTTTTCGCCAATTTGCCGGTTACTTGAAAAATATTCTTTTGGATGGTTCGTCGAGAGGCCAATTCAAAGATTAAAAACCAAGCTAAAAAAATTGAGTTCCCAACACTCCCGGATTCGCCGGAGGGCTTGCGGATTTTTCAGTTGTTTTCAACTTTCTTGCCTACAGGATCCTCGCATTTTTCTTCCATTTTCTCTCAGCCACTAAACAGTCCTATAAATAAGACGGATATCGCTAATCATTGTAAAATACGTACAATGAAGAGAGACAATACTGAGAAAATAATTCTGTTAGAAATCTGAAGGAGATCTAACTGCTACTAATTCTTCCTCTGAAGGTTCAATTATGCTTGATTTGTAAAAGAACTTTGCGATATTTGTTGCGAAAGGTTTTGGCTCATATCAAAAATGGTCCATAGTTAACTTAAAGATGTGAAATTTCGTTTTGTTAACATATTCTACACAACCACTGAAACTGTTCTCCTGGGCGATAGTCACCAAGTATTAAAAGATATTCCATGATGAATTTTTACGTAGTGAAAATCGGTAATAATATCATGACTGCTAAACTCAAAGAGTCTTTTGATAAAATATTTCGAACGGTCCCAGGTCAATGTGTAATTTAGTATTTTTCCATCCTGTTAAGAGACATTAAATTATTTCTTGATAGTGTTTTTACTGTTTTAAAAAATAATCTTGGTTTAATCTCCTGGTTCAGTGATACAATAAAGTAAGGTTCCCAAACTGCGAGAGAAATTAAACCACATTGTACAAAGAAGTCATGGATTTCATTATAACATAACAATTTCTCACATTATCTTAAAAATTAGTGAATTTTAATTTAGAAAGGAATATAATTTTAAAGTGTATGTTAAGCAAATTTTCCATTTATAATTAAACAATATTTCACAACACAGAAATCCTCGTTAGTAATCAGTAATAAAGGATGTATCTACACTTCATCTTGTAGTAGTAGTATTATTAAAAGCTCTTAAACAGCTGGGTTTATTTTGCACGTAGATCCCCACCGGGAATGGAACCCGGGATCGATTTCACCGAGTTCGTACGCGTTGCCCACTTAGTTATCCTAGAGCCCCGACGCTTTATCTATGAGCCCTCATTTTTCTAAATAACATACTATTCATAGTAAAAGAGACAACACAACGTTATCTTAGTTTATGCTGCAATACATATTAAGAATAAATACCAATTAAATTACCCAAGTAAATGTACATTCTCGTATTTGAAGGTGACCGAAACAGTTAACATGGATTATGTTTGGAAAATTGTTATTTATTTTACATATCTTGAAAATTTTAATATATGACAAAAAACTCCAACATGCTGATTGAAAACTGATATTAATATTTTGGATGTTTATAAATCTCAAGTGAATGTATAATTTCGTCAAATACCTTAATATTTAAAGTGATAATTGGCCAGAAAATAACATGTCAAAATGAATTCAAACTAAAAGTGTGTACAGAGTAGGAATCATACTCATAAACCAGTAAAAACACCTTTAAGAAGCGTGTTGGTCCGTATATAATCTCAAATCCGAGATCGTCATTTAGGGTGACGCTCCGCCGCGCGGATATGGCTCTTGCATCGCCATCGAATATTGGGTATATAAATCGGCGTCGCAAATTGTCGCAGGATTTTATTTCAGATTCCTATTTAAGAAGCTTCAAAGAACATCGTGGTATAAGTTAGCCCGTGTACATCGTGGTACATCACTACTATTTTCCTCGCTTTAGTTGAAAATTTGCCGTAAAATATGGGTTCGCCATTTTGTTGTATAACTTATGCAAATATTCTACTGTGATCATTCAAACCAAGTAACATGAAGCATAAAGAATCGGTTTATAATACAGCATCGTTTTTTACCCGATGATTTTGCTCATTTGGGTTCAGTGTTGGCTTGAAGTTGAAGAAATTTGTGATAAATCGAAGACCGGCTTTTTTTCGTCAAATTTGGTCAACTTTTACCCCCTGTAGAATTTTAATGCACCAGAATAAAAGTGTATTATTTGGTAGTTTTATGCAGAATGTATTTAAGAATAGCCATGCGAAGTTTCAAAGTCCGCACTCAACAAAACCATTTTCTTATTTTTTGCCAGCTTTTTTCGATTCTAGCCCACTGTGTGACGTTATAAATCACAGTAAAGTAATCACAATTTAAGTTATCTGGAGTTACGAGAAAGCAAAAAAACACCAGTTAAGTGCATATATAGTTGAACTAAAGGAGAGAAATATTATACCCCAAAAATATACGTAAGGTCGTCTTTTTTACCAATGTATCTAAAGAGGAAAAAACTCAATACGAGAAGGTATTCATGGACTGCGATAATATTCGGAATGAAACACTTCGTACTTCAGCAGAAAAACCTAAAATCTCCAAAAAAACATTCTATGGAAGTCTACGGATTATTTTACTCCCATTTCGTAAAGAGGTCTTTCTTCTTTTCTTCAACACTTCGAATCAATCTTCACTCTCCGTTTATTCACCTTCCGATTTCCCTCACTCTTCAATACCCACTCTACTGACTCCATCATCACTCTCCCCGCGCCTACTCGTGTTTCCCTATTGGATATCTTTCCTACTTCCGGGTGATTTGTTTATTCCTAGGCGGGCCGAGGTATCTTCCTCATTTCATACATCCACTCTCTCTCTTCGGCATACTCTCCGCGAACTTTCGTAACAATCCACTATTCTCCTAGACTGTTGAATGGGTATCACAAGGGTATTTTCTTTAACACATCTTTAAAAGTATCCTTTGGCACTACATTTAGCATAGATTTCAGTTACAATTCGAAGCACAGAGAATAAGCAGATATCGAAGGGAAGCTTTTACTTAAAGTAATATTCAATGTTCACAATCAACAAACACATTAAGTAATGGCTGTAATGTTAATGAACCATAAATTATAGGAAAACGTCGTAATTTTCAACGTAGCTGCGTCTTCGGAAGATTTTTTGTAATACTGAAATTAATTAAACGTACAGTATTTAGTAAATGATAGGAAGAATTAATTGGTCGTATAATAGCACCTTGTTTTAATTCCTCATAAAAAACGAATCTCAACGTTATAAGGGCAACATTATATTTTATTTGTTACATTAATACGCATTTCTGAGAAAATCAAAGTAACATCATTTATGAAAAATAAGGATAAAATTAAAATAAAAAAGATTATTCTTACTTTCAGCTCAAGTAGGGAAGGTGTGGCCTTTTTGGTCTTAATCACACAAAAATACATCAATGAAAATTAATGATTCTGTATTAGAGGTTTAAAACACTCTGTAAGCCGTCTGTCGGCAGGTAGAACACACGTTTAGAGACGAACGGGAAACTTCGGAATGCATTTTTCTGTGAAATCCCTATGCGCATTTCAGAGACAATTCCTCCATTATCAAGGGCTCCTCGATAGGAAATTGTCAGGAATACTATTCTCCTGTCGAGGAGCCCTTAATAATGGAGACGCTGTCTCTAAAATGCGTACTGGGATTTTCACAGAACTCGATAATCCGGAGCTTCCCGTTTGTCTCTAAACGTGAATTCCGCGTGCCGATATACGGCTTACAGTGTTTTAAAACATCTGATTCATTAACAGGTGTGTTCCAACTTTCTTTTCTTTCAGTGTTCTTGTAATAAAAGAATATACTTTAAAGGAAATATTTTAAACATGTTTAGATTGCAAGAACGTTTACTTGCTCCTAACTTTCATCTAATTATTTAAAGATATAATATCCAATATATGTTTGATATATTGACAGGATCTCCTATAAAATATGAGTAAAATTCAATAACCCTTCTTTGTCAAATCGATGTTCTACCTTACCCTCCTTCAGCAGTTCTCTTTTTCTCTGTTTCTTTCCCTAATTTTAGCCTTTTTCTACTTCGATACTCTGGCATCTTGCGAGACATTTAATATCAAATCATCTCTAGTGACGACTAGCCCTTAATTCAGTCCGACGCCACTAAATTGAGAGAAATGAATTTAATTTTCCGGTTGCCGAGCAACATTGAGGCATGTTGGCAGAGAAATTCATTGATAAATCAGTTCTAATGGCACATATAATTCGGCGAAAACATGAGCCATTACATAGTAACATTAGAGTATAGTATAGAGTTCCCCTTAGTTTCATTTTTCATCTAAAATAAATTAGCCATAACATTCAGCAAAAGAACAATTATCGACGAGGTCTAAGAAATTTCCACACTATAAAATATCACTGAAAACTAATTTGATTAGGGTATTTCAAATACAGGAATCGATAATAAGGTATACCAATGAATAATTAAATCAAAATCTTCTAAAGTTAATTTTTAATTCATTCATGTGTAAAAGGATAAATTTGGTAAAAAATCTTTTCTCAACAATAATTACCATATTATTAAGGTAAAATTCAAGGCTGAGAAATACATGACCTGTGGGTAAGTTTGTCGAAGGATAAAGCCTTGAAAACCGTTCCTAAACTTGCTGTAACAAGAATTAGTATCAGTGCTATACCCGAAAAAAGTTGCGATAGATTACATATGTAGCATTTCTGCGCAATTCTCTTTGTCAATAAATTTTACTTTCAGTCCCTATCAATAACATTTGTCGAAGGGAAAAATTCTTTTGAGATTATGAAAAACCCTTTGTAGAAAGGGAAAGAAAATACAAAAGTGGCTTCCGATAAAAATATAGCTAATCAAAAAATTCCATGCAAAAAATTAAATTTCCTTCCTCGAAAATTCCACTTCCATTCCACCGAAAACTTAGCATCCAATTACTCCCTTCTTCCCCTGGGGTCAACCGCCAGAAAAAAGACGACATGGCGGATGCAAAGACTCCTCCATAAATAACCACAATGGCGAAACTTTTAAGGAGCGATGACCACAAAAGCTCATTTTTCGTACCCCTTAAAAAATAAGACGATTCCAGATAAATTTGGGAACTCAAAAGGATTTTTTTGCCTCGGAATTTAATGTTTTCTTCTGAGACAAAAAAGAGGGCATCTTGTTATTTCCTCTTCAATGCGTCCTCTTGCCCTTTTTAACCAATATGCCTTCAGCGACCTCCTACGTATGACCTGAAAAGGACTTTTAGATGGACGGGAAGCGTGACGAAAATTCGTGTAGCGTTCTCTATTGTAATAAAGAAAAGATCATAAAAACTGGAAACTATAAAGAAATGTGGTTCTCTCCCCTACGGGGCATCTCCTCAACCCCTGCATCGACCTCGATCGCATCCCTTTTCGCGTCGTTTTTGCTCCACCGAACTGGTGTTCGGTCCGTATACAATGCCCTGACAGTCCTTCCGGCATGCGAATGTTTGCTTGGACCATCGAGCATACTATACGGGTTGACATGTTGAAAGGAGCCACGGAGGAACATAAACATAGCTCATAACTTAAAGAGGTTTTTGTGGAAACAATTTTCGAGTTTTTATTACTCTCGCTTGTGTATATCACATAAAACCAAATTTAATGCTCTCCTCTACGTGTTAAATAATTTGATAGCAGAAATTACTTAGATTACCGAAGGCTATAAAAAATATCACAGCCATCGTAAGGAAACGAAATAAATGAATGCATTTAGCATGCTTTTACTTTTAAGAATTTATTGTTTTATTTGATCCCAAATTTTGAAAAAGTAAATAAATAAAACTGTTTTCCTCCTGTGAGTGTTTCTCAAAAATCGTCACAACTTCAATTTCCTCAGTAGGTTACCCCGATGGATATCTCGGCACGAATGTAAATTTCATATTTATTTTTGAGAAAAGATAATTTTCTACCCATGACCTATGATTAAAACACATTCTCTGCTTTTGGTGCAAGGTTAAAATAATTCGCACACTCAACCTGCAGAAACGCATCGTTTACTTCATCGCACCTCTAGTTGGAGGTTACCGGGAATTGTAATCTCTCTCTTAAAGTTTTCATAACGGTCGCTTGGTCACTTGACACCTTTTTTCCCTAAATACAGGGATTGTCTTATTTATTTATTAAAAATTTTCAAAAATAGTCAGTAATGGCTCATTACCTTGAATCTTAAAAATTCCAATATATTCGACAATATCATAGTAGTCCTAGTCGACAATAACAATTCATTATGTCAGTATTTTTATTTGAAAGCGAAAGACTTGAAGGATTTCCATACTCATAGTTGGACTGGTCTCCTCGTTTGTCGTCAATGCTACAAAATGTTTGTAAAAAACAAAGTACTCGGGTGAACGCACACTATACTGAAAAGAATAGACTATTTAAAGGTAAAATGGTTCACCACATTGAAAAAGGGGGAGTATCGGATCATTTATATTTCTAGTACATGCTGTACATACATAACATATTCCGCCTCATAGAAACGCATACATAAGTATACATGACAATGAAAAATTGTTCGCCCACTACGAATGCACCCACCTATAATGATGTTGCTTGACGTACTGACTCACAAAGAATGTTCACAGCTCCGCCGAACAGTATTTGGCCGAAGCCAAGTATTCAAGCGTATAGTTCTAATTTTGGGAACTTTTGGTAGCATCTCTTACCACGAAGTCATCCATTTCTTTCTCTCTTTCGAGGTATTTGTAAGTCTCATTAATTTTAAATTCCGGTTCACTGATATTTTCGGTAATTGCCGCACCTCCTCTTCAACCACTTATCTCTCACCCATTACAGCAAATTTAAAACTCGGGGCAACTATCAAATTGGAGTTTTGCCAAAATATCACTACTAAACGTCGGTCTTGTGAAACGGCAATGCTTTTAAATCAAACGCGTGACAGGTTTGCGACTCATTAAACGAATATAGTTTAGCGGTGACACGTACATTTCATTCGCAGAACATACCAGTAAATATTTCACTTTTATGAGCTCCAGAAAGGAGCAATCAAAACTTTTAACCTTCCTGCGCACTCTGCTACCTTGCGGGAGACGGATAACTGAGCATTTTCCTCTTCAGCGTGACACAGTAAATTTCTGGGCTGTAAATTCAATCGACAACTTGATTCAATTATCCAATAAAGCTGTTAATTGCCGTTGAAAATCTGACGTCGTCAGTGCCAAATCAACCGTCAAATAACTCTGTGATCGTTCGCTTTACGGCTGGACAGTTGATGAAATCCCTTAATTACAGATCTATTATTGGCCATTAGCAAGACTCTTTAAGGAACCGCTTCTTTTCGTGTTATTGTTGTCCTGTTTAATATTTTTTGAGGCTGAATTCAAAACTTAACGCATCGTATATTGTCTTTATCTTCGTCTAACCTTTCTATCAAAGATTTGTGATAACTATTACAAAAGGCAATTAAATATGTAAATTTGAAAATTGGGCTTATCCTTGTTTTCGAATCATGCCTTACAGAACTGAATATGTTAATCATCTTCCTGGGTAAATATCTACCAATTGCAATAAGGTTTCATGGTTAGAGCATAATGAGCCTAGATGTTTGTTTCAGAATTATAGTACGACTTCTGCATATACATTAATACCCTGCAAGCCGCCATTCGGCTTGTAGTAATGAGTGTAAACACCGAGCGTTCGAGCTACTTCTTTAGCTTGTCGCATTTCACTCAACACAATAATGAGTCCCTATCCCAAGGCCTGTATCAGAGATAATAGCCAAAAATTCAGTTAGTCTAGACGGCGAAGGCTTCACAAACCATTATTTATCTACATCTATATAAATACCATGAAAGCAGCCTTTCGGCGTGTGGCAGGGTGTGTAATCACCAAGCGTTCGAGTTATTGTTGTTGCCTATGGATTGCAGAAAGAATGAGTCTAAAAAGACCTGCACTAGCGTCTATTTCTCTTATTTTACGCTTAAGTACGCTTAGGGTCACATATTACTTATTGCGTCTTCCGCAAATGCACTTACTCTGAATTTATCAATCCATCGCACTCAAGTTTTTCCTCTTCTTTTTTCAAGGATTATCAACCTACTTCTAAGAGCTTTTTTAACGCTTACCTTTTTAATAGTAGCATTTCTTAACAAAACGAATCGCCTTGCGCTGTACTTTCTCGAGTTCGCGGGTTTCATCCAATTCTTTCAATCCGGATTCCATATACTCGCGACGTATTCCAGATGGGGCCTGACCAAAATGAAACAACATTGCTCTCTAACCTTTTCGTCACATCTACCTACACTGTGCTTTTAAAACCGAGAATTTTATCTGCTTTACCGCATATTTTTATGATATGCTTGATTCACTTTGAGTTATTTGAAAGAATACTTCCGAACTTAAATTCTTATTCAATTTCAAAATATAATCATTACTAACAATAACTCATTAATTATGCTCCGGATTCTCTCTTATTTAATGAAATTTCATCGCAAATTTGTATTGGTAAATGTTTCTGAATCGTGAAAAGAGAAAAAAATGGGTCTAAACTGCGTCTAAAATGGGTCTAAAATGGCCTTACCTATTTGTATAAGTCATTTGAATTATTTTTGCCATCCGAGTGTCAATAAAAAGGCTGATTGTAGTAGAGAATGCTGAATACATATAATATCAATTGTTATTTCTTTGCAAATGTTTCAATGAAAAAAATTTTCAAAAACCAAATATTAACCTGAATCTTTCCTTCGTGGTGTTGCTCATTCCTTAATTAAATAACAAACTCTGAGTATTTTCAAACGATTCGTTAATTTAAGGCAGAAAAATATTAGACAACTGTTACTTCGGAACATCTAAATCCTTTTGAGTCGGATATTTTCCTTGAATGGCCTCATTTGAAAGAAATATTTTCAACGAAACAGAATTGTGGCTATACATGTAATCGATGAAATATATTTAAATTAGGAATAACAGAGTGGGCTGTTACATAAAGCAATTGAATCCATTAATTGAAGTTAAATAAAGAGTAGTCAATGATATGTGTTGTCCTCATATTTGTTTACAAGACCAGTTTATGAAAAGGACAAACAATGAGAAAAATTCAGCAATAGAATGTTCAACTTAATACCGGGAAAAGGAGAGGTATGTCTGTAAAGTAATCCCGCAAAAAAATAAACCGGTGCGCACACTGACTCCAGTATATTTCAACAGAGGAAATCATAGGAGTTCGTACGCTCTCAAAGCTAGAGCGATAAACTGTTTGTTTTGTTCCGCCATATTTGCAAACTTCACACGGATGTGAATCCCCATGAAATAGTAAGTGCTTTTTTCGCTAGTTTCCGCCGCAGCGATTTCAATCCGAATACAAACCTTTTTAGCCTCAGCCGCGCACAGAATACTCCCGAAGCGATTCGTTTGATATTGCGAGTGGAATGTTAAAAAATATAGATCTGTGAGCAACTGCTATCGGTAGATACGAATTATGACTTTTCAACCTCTTTCCCGATATGGGTGCAGTATCGACCTCTCCATTTTAAATGGCTCCCGATCCATGATGGAAAGTAAACTAAGCGGTGGAGATCGACCTTGGAGTGTTACTGCTGGAATAAGTGAAAAAATGGAGATGTGCACTGAAAAGCGAAGAACTTAATCCACAATAAGCAAAACATTATGAAGAGTGCCGCAAAAGTCCTTTCCATGACCACTGCCTCCATCGGCATTAAGTACTTATCTCAAGAGATCGATCGCTGATCTGCGACGCCATGGATTGGCATCTTATCTCCTAAAATTTATATTGAGAATTTCATACAAGTAAAGCTGTAAAAAGTGGAAGTAAAATTTAGTTTACTGTTGAAATAATGAATCCATTACGCCGGGAACTTGTAAATGTTTTTATGCTCTCCAGTGACATACTTATATATTAAGCCTATATATCTTATACGTTTCCTCCTCTTTCAAAAAGCGAATTTGAGAGCATAGTAATGGTTCTTAGAAAGATGTGAATAATAATCTGACAAATAAAAATAAAGATATAATGATAATAAAAAATATTCACTCAAATGATGAACAGTTTTAAAAAGGCGAGAAAAGGATGGGGAAACGGAAAAAATAATTCGGAAATATGAGATAGGAAAAGCTTATAGGTAATCTTAATGGAGCTTACTATATAATTAACGTTGGAGATTAAAAAGCTTAAAAATAGGTTGCATAGAAAACGTTAATAGATAGCAAATCTACTATTAGTTTAGTATTACCATAAGGAATAGACCTTAAAAGATAATGGGGTACCAAAGAACAAAGAACATAATATTATAGGATTATAATATCATACGAATATTACAATCATAGAAAGAAGAATTGAAAATGAAATAATTTCCTAGAAAAAAGTATCAAGGAAGAAATATTTTGCAGTTTTAGTGTCAAAGAAAACGCGGTAGTACCCAAAAAGAAATGAATTGTGATCTCTCATCTTATTGAACTCTCAATTTTCAGCCCAATCTTCCTTGGGATTTTTCCTGGGTGCGCACCATCTTGCGCAAGGTCATTCTTACCCATTTTCGTTAGAGTATAAGTGATAACAAAACCAGTTAGAAGTAGTGATGTTTATGTGAAACAGATTTGCAATTCTCATTAATCTTGGCATTATATGCAGTTAACAAAGTTTATAGGCTTATATAACAGTTATGTAGGTTCGCTGAGGCTTTATGATGCCTATTTGTGTGTTGTAGTTCTCCGCTATTGTACATACGTATTGAGCTAATTTCTTCATTTTAACTACCCGCTAATTTCTATGAATGGGTTACCGGTTCAATCAGTTAATAATTCGTAATGTGCCCACCCAAAGTGTCAAAACTCTCAGAGGCACTCATTTGTCAGATCATTATACGCTAATTTCTAACCATTATTATCGAACCAAAACCTCTACTTAAAAGAAGAAGCGCTTTCAATACATAGAGGAAATAATTTGTGATATAGAAAAATTGCATAACCATAATGTATTCCTTTATACGAGTTGATATAGCTACACATTGCAGCATTCTTATTTAATTTCAGCAGAATTCATATGAAGATTGGATGCTTCATATCTTAATTTAGCCACACATCATATGAAATATAATATGACTGATAGTTTGAAATAAAAGTCGTTGTGATTTTCAAAATAACCATATTTAAGGAGAAAACTACGGAACACTCTTTGCTCAAAAATCCAAGATACAACAATCGGCAATAAAACTCGTTTTGTGAGTGCACGAGATTTTTGCCTAAATGAATTATCCTTTCCAGTGGCTTGAAAGAGGTTTGAAAAAAATTAATCGATACCCATAAAGTGCCCTTAGGGAACCTAAAAAATAAGCTGTCGTAGAAAATGACGGTCTGGATAAAATATAATGAAAACATCAAGCGATATTTGGTGGAATTTCATGATTTATATATTTTAATATTTTTAATGACCAAATCTATACAAATCCACAAAATGTATAGCAAACGTTTACCGATTTCGGCGTAAGTTTACGCCATCATCAGAACTGTTCTGACTCATCAAAACTTCTGAAACCGGTAAACGTTTGCTATAAATTTTGTGAATTTGTACAAGTTTCGTCATAAATATATTTAAATGCATGGATAAAATATAACAGAGTTGATAGATAGGTCAGCGAACTTCTGCGTTCAATAGAAACACTACGAGTAAAAACTTGAATAACCATTCGCATGCTTCAGAGATGCACGATTTAGATTTGAAAATCGTTTAAACGCTGGCGTGAAGAAACAAAAGATGGAATGAAATAGCGAAAGGAATGGAGAAAACAAAAGGCCCGTGAAGAGGCACGAGTGAAACGAGGATCATCCATAAAGCGAGCGAACGCGGACAGAGAGAGGAAATACTGGTTGATAAGAGAGAAACGCAGACTACTGTGAATGGAGAGCTCATTATCCTCTCCTTCCCAGTTCAATTTTGCGTTGACATGAATGACGCAAAAACGTTCGGTTTGATTGAGGGCGAGATTCCTGGGAACAGCCCTCCGTTATGGCAAATTCCGCTCGGTCTCTGTTAATGCATTGGGATCCGCCATTTGCAACTCTTTACGAGGTAAAAATCAATGCGTCATAGGTTTCCTGCACGACTATACGCCAGAGATTAAAGATCATTACGCACTCCTTCCTACGGTTTCTGTTCATTAAAACTTGGAATGAACGTACGATTTTCTCCGTGAAAGTAATGAATTTCGGAATTCAAACAATTTATCGCAATTTTGGTGAAACGAAATACAATTGATCCTATATTAATTCATTAGAATTAGCAAAAATAGTTTACTTTGACACTATCTTAGACGAATAAATTTCATTAGCACTGTTAAACAGATATTAAGAGTTAATTGTTGGTTTCCTCATAAATATGCGTTTATGTTATTTAGAGTGCAATATAGTACTACAATAAAGTACAGGACTTTCAGAACTTAGTAAAATATTGGATCATAATGATTCATATGATATTTAAAAGCAATCGATTAACCATATAGTGCATAGCGTGATTACATGATCACGTCAGATAGGGTAGTTATGTCATCGTTAAATATTTTAAATTTCAGTTACTTGTCCATAATAATGGGAGATATTCTAAATACTTGCTCGAAGTAGAGCCTTTAATCAATGTAATTAGCTTTACATTGCTAAATACTATTTTTTGCGAAAGTAATTTTTTTGGTTTTACTCTTTTTTACTTACGTTGTAAATATAAAAGAATGGCGATTACTGAGCAAGATTAGGCCAGTTATAAAGATAAAAATCATGTAGTACATCAACTCTTATTCCAAACAAAATTAGGGCTGAAAAATTATCTTATCACATCGTAATTTCCTACTACTCCCAATTACTGAAGCTCATTTCCAAAACTGTTTCAAAACGTCTCAATTTTACCAGATTTTAAAATTACCAACCGTATGTTTTCTAGATTTTTTTTACGAAGAAAGGTAATAACATACTTCAAAGTAAACTCGTTTTCATTGCTTTTCCACGTACTTTATGATCCTTTATATAAGACAGGATAAGTAGGACTTGTATTGACTGTAAACATCCTACTATGATGACATAGTTCTGCATCCTTAGCATTTATCTACCAAGCAGGAGATTCGAGATTAAGTAAGAGCAGGCCCTTCTTAACAGTTCTCGAATTTCGACTACTATAACATAAATTTGGGACTTTGAACCCAACACCATGTTCTTGCACCAGAAACCACTTCCGTTTTTGCTAAAAGAAACAAGATATCAATTCAAAGATAACATACAGAACGAAAAAATATATACTTAAGCAGTGATATATAAAATGTTTACCCACGTCACTCCAATCATACTGGTGACAATTTCCATTAAGAGAGAAAGGCACAAAACCCATAGCTAAAATCTAGTAAACAACTACCTATGAAGTGACGCTTTGTACGAGAGCAATAAACTCCTTCAAAGGTGAATTTTCACCGTCTTTACAGCAACGGTATTTTGGAATCGAAAAAAGATTAAAGTCTCGACTGATGTTTATCGATTCTGGAAACGTGCATTTGGCTTTCACGTCAACGTTTCACCAAAAAATTCCCAAAGCCCTTCGCGCCTGTTACCATTTCCTTCGTGTATTTACCAACCTAGAACTAGCTCTAAAAGATAACGACGGAAAGCAAATGTTATTCCTGGAAGGTCTGTTTCTCACCAAACCGACTTCTCGACACAATCGTTCTTCCGCATCCGCGGAGTTTCAAATCGTTCGAGTCCGATGGAATTGTAAACAGAATCATGAAAACGACCCCATTTTCTCACTCCGAATGACATTGCTATACAATTTCAAATGAAAGGATAGTTTAGTGCCATGGATGACAAGCCTTTTATAAGCTCGAACCTATGAATGTAAAGTCAAAATTTCAATTTTTTTATCATTTAATCAGGATTTTCGTAGCGCTATTTTCTACTGAAAATCCTCCAAAATTTAGATTGAAATGAATGTGAAACTTCCCGAAGGAAAGTCGCCAACGAAGTCTCATATTTTAGATAAGTAAATGAACTGAAGTAATATTCTAATCGTAAAGGTTAGCAGCAAACTGTAAATATGAAGTGATTCCCTCCAAGCTTTATAATCGTAAAAGCAAAGACAAACTGCCACCATTTTTCGAGATCAATAATCGGAGTTTAATTTGACTTTTAATATTTTTACCAACACCAATTAGGAATGGATTAAAGGTGACTTTGTATACAAAGGGGTGCAACTAAGATAAAATCCAAACCTACATATCCTCACGAATGGCATGTCTATAGGTTCAGGAATGATAGTTCAACTGACTAAAGTAACCAAGCGGCACTAGGTAGATCCAGGTTCGAGTCCCTGACCTATAAAATTTTTTCATGTCCGGTTCTCCTTGGTAAAACCAATTGATTTTTAAGAGCTTTACTTGAATCTGAATCACCTTTAAAATTGTAAACTTTGATGAAGAATTGATTTCACAGGGGTAGGAAAATCTTCCGCATTACAACATGATAAACGAATGTAATAATATAAATTCTTAAATCGGAAAAATTAGAAAAATGGCGGTGGGTAAATCGCTTGGTAGGAATCCTTCAGAATAGAAACGATGGCGAGGTTTGGAATGAGTTGAGAATCAGAATAGAAGAGTCGATTTATATTGCTCGAGGGGATCATAAGCAGAAGAAAAGAAAAAGCAAAGAACAGATTTAGCCAAGTACTCATTCATAAATAGAGGGATTAAGAGTGGAACAGTTTGCTTGAAGAGGTCTTCATACCCTTACCTAAGATCGAAAAGGAGTTTAGAAAAAAATTTAAATTTTATTCAGATATAGAAATATGAATTTTTTAAAAATGTTATTTAAATTTATATGCAATGTAATGTTAAGGGTGTAACGTGTATTAGAGATGATCTATGTTGTATTGTATATATTTAAATAAGTGCTATTTGGTTAAACTGCCACCAGACTTTTGTCTTTCCGCGGCCAAATATTTTGCAAATAAATAAAAGCGGATACAAATCCATAGCATATAATAGCATAAAATTATGTAAAATGAGTAGAGGAAATAGTCACTTCTTCGTTGTACTTAGGTTCCTGAAAATATTTCTGAAGAATCATTGATTCGCACATTTCTCCTTATAAAACGCACAATTTAGTACTTCATCATTTACAACAAACTAACCACCCACCAAGAAAGAAAATATCCTTTCTTCTCGCCGCAATAAAATCCTAGAAAATCTCACCGCTATTGAATAGAAAGAGTAAGTGCATGATGAAACGTGATCTTTCTTTCTCGGTTCTACCGCTTTTACTAGAATCATCCATTTCAGTATCCCTTTCTTCTCATCCTTTATATTCCTCTCCTTTTATTCCTATCCTCAACAGTCTTTCAGAGCAAAGCTCTTTCTAGGGCTTCTATCCTTTCACCATTGAGTGAAATTATCTTTTCTCCTTTCATTGATCATCCTTCAGTAAACCCTATTCAATAAAGGCATTGTAAGTGAATCAAGTTGAATTCAACTTAAAATAACGATATCATATTTCAAATGACACATAATCACTACCGTATATCCCAATATTTTCGGTATAATAGAAATATTTCTAGACAGAAAGCTTCCGTCTCAAGATATAGCAGTGATAACTCCTGGATATTGTTTTTAATAACGCTACTGTATTGAATGAGCTTCAATTTGGAACCTTTAACTGTAATTTTGCTACAGATTGCAACACACATATTGCAGTGATAAATAAAGCTAAACTACGCTGAATTTAGCCGATAGACATGTTTCGCTATGTCAGGGTCGTACAACATACGGCTCGCGGGTCAGAATGCAGACGGCTACAGGTTTTTTTATTCGGCCCGCCATTCTTCTCGGAGTCTTATAAAACCTTTTACAATCACCCTATCAAATTATTCTTGTCTGGATAAACGTTGACTTGATTTTGGTACTGAATAGCTAGTCACTCCGTTGGTGTGCATTTTTCAAATTATTAAATTAGATATTAGCTTATTTGCATGGGCCATTTGGCGTAAATAATCTGCGTAGTATTTTTGCGAAAATATAGAATACTTTTACTTGGAAGTGGCTGTTTGATTTAAATGGTCCTAATTTTCCCTTGTTAAACGAAATTATTCATGTAATCCTCCAGTCAAAAAAGTTGGATTCAATATGATTGTTGCTAAAACGACCCCAAATTTTTTTGTGCTGTTGCATTTTTTTCTTTTAACTTACAATATTAAATTTAACATATGTTTTGACAATTGAGGTAAGGTGGAAGAGACGCGAGAGCGGCCTCTCTAAAAAGTATTTATGAAGATTATATTAAAGCATGCTTGCCGGAAGTCATGAAAAGACACCGTTACTGCTTAATACTTGCGACATGACTGATATGCAATCAAATATATAGGTATATAAGTTAAAATAGCATTCTCCGTGACTTAACACAATTCAAACAAATATAATGGCATTTCTTATATAAAATCAAATCATAACTATATTATATATCTATTTCTGGTCCGGATAACTCTAAAATAAGAAATTAGAAAAATACTAGGGTACGTACGATCTATTGAATTTGCAATATAGCATTTAATCTTTGCAAAACATATCCCCTGAACTGAGTAAAACTTTGGTGAAATTATGAATAGTGGGAAAAATGAAATTGAATACAGCATGAATTTTTTGAAATTGCTATGAAACTGAGGTGAGTTTTTAATATAATGAAACAGCATCGACAGGATTGCAAGAAACTAGGGCCTCCTCTTTCATTTCTATGCCTTCATCGATAACAAAACTTGCAAAAATTATATCGCGAGCCTCTTGGATGTTAGCGCTTCGCTCAGGATTGCAATGGGAGTGCAGCTAAAACAAAATGGAACACACGAGGCGAGTCGGAAACAAAAGAATTCGATGCTTCAATAGGGAAAATGGGTTGATGCTCACCCCGAGTTTTGCACATCTCCTCACATTATCTCGCCCCGCAAAGAACCGAGGACGAAGCAGACAAGTCCCTTCCGAGTTTAACCCACCGCACCTCATAGAAGAAGTCGGGCCGGGCCGTTAACCAAAAAAAGAAAAAGCGATAAAAGGATTAAGCAAGCCGAGAGATATTTCCGAGACGGTCTGTCTATCCTTTGCCGTGTCAGGGCCACGTCTTGATGTTCCTGCCGTCCCCTGCACTCATGAATTCACTCATTCGATCCATCTGAAGCGGAACTTAAGAATTAGTCTCCTATTGTTCTCTTAGTTCCCTTCCTATCGCTCCTTTTTTTAATTCTTCCATCTTTTCTTGGGTCGACCATCAAGAACTTCGCTAATCCGGGCGGTAGAGGTGACCAAAGTATAGTTTGCGTACAAGAGGAGTTTCAGTGTGTGCAAATGTTCGTGTTCGTCTAAGTTTGTAGTGTGTGCCTGTTTTTGTTGATGTGTATGTAGATGTGTTACTTTCGATGCCGTACACAAACTAAATAATAGTACATTACAAATTTACTATTATTTAGTTTGTGTTTCCATCTCTATATGTTTGACTTGGTAAAGAAAGAAACATGTTCTGCATAATTAAGGTGCTTATGGAGTTTAAGCCAGGAATGGCGAACCTAGTGGCCAGAGTGTCATGTTTGATGAATAAAAATTATTTATATGCCAATATCGTCTCAAACCATGACGTAAGATGCTGATATTATCTATTTTGTTAAGTCAATGATGGAGTTAGGATGTCGTAATTCACGTGAATAATGATTAATTATCATGAAAAATTAACAGAATCCACAGTTTTTTACTCCGGAGCTCCATTCCTTAAGTTAAGAGTACATAATAAGGATAGTTCCGCGTATGCAACATGTTCTCTCGCGTGCAATGGATTGCCGTCACCCCTAGTCTAAGCGTTCAAAAATTCGATTAGGATCTCTTTTGATATTACTTTTCCTCCAACACTGCAAAGTACGGAATCTAAGGAAAGAGTTCAGCCTCACGTCGATGATCTAGTCTCCTTCCTTTTCCTACTTACAGATTATAAATTAGTCTACATTCCAGCCTACTTCTTCAGGGGCCCGTATTTCATACTAAAATATTTTCATCCCATCTCTCCATCTGCCCATCTCCTGCCCTAAAAACCCCTACATTCGTAGATTATTCGATAGTAGTAAATTTTGATAATGTCTGGGGCGATGTAAAATTTTCAAATATGTAAATCAAGAATACACGTACGTACCCTCGAATAGTATGTACTCGTGATTCGGAGTATTATCATCAATGGGTACTGATAACCTCAGCAGACAATTATTCATATCATTATATTCCTTTGCTCAGAAATTCTGTGTTACACTTACTTCCTCGTAAGTTGGCATTTAAAGGAAATCAAACTGAATAAAATTGTGTTAAACTGAGTCAAATTATACAAAAGTATTGAAAATATTTGTTTGATGGTTTTTGGAGTTTCCAATACAGTTACTATTATAGCCATCAGTGGCCCCCCTGATATTATTTCAAATTACACTGATTGGGAATCCAAAAATAGAGATCGAATGGAATTTGAATAATTAGTGCTGCAGTTGAACGAGAATAATTACAAATTTCTAAAACACACTGTCCGCAATTTCACAATTACTGCTGATAAATGCGTAGTATTTTCACTACTTTATTACGATAAGAAGATTGCCATTTTTTACCATTCTAGTGCGGGAGAATTTAGAATTTTAATATTCCAAACATTTCAGCGTGAATTATCCCCTAATATATGGTCATCGATAACTTAAGCAAAAGAAACTTGAATTATTAATCGGAAAATTATCATTCTTCAAATATTGAGTCAATAAGACGCGCCGAGACGCGTAAATTATTCCAACGCACCGAGATGGAAAATATTTTTCCTAGACCGCATCTCATATCCTGCCTACTTTTCTTGTGCAAATGAGAACTTCGGAGCAGACGAATTTTTCTGGAAAGACGAAAATCTTGTTTATTCAACGGAGACATGACAATATCTCCAAGAAGTCATATTTCCATAATCCCCCACTACGCAGCACTTTGCAAGGAAGATGTCTCACTAACTACCCCTCATCCTTGCTCCCCGAGCTCCAAATAACGTCCGGAGTTTCTTGATTAAAATTTCACGGAACAGAGTTGCATGCACGACGGACCGTTTCTTTCGGTTGCTAGTTCTTCACAGCATCCCGACTTCCTCTTACGTCTCGTGAACCGACCGAGCTGTGTCCTTCTCGCAGACTCATTCGTTTTCCTAACTTTTCTCCTTCTTCCTCCCGACTCACCTGCCTTCATTTCCACTTCCAAGCTCACCCTCCCAGGAAGTGACGTCAGAAGGTCGGCTCTGGAAATGAGGTGGGCGTGGGAGCAGATGGAAGTGCTAGTCGTCGCAGGATATGGGGTGCGTGCGGGGAAGGAAGAAAAAAGTACTAAAGGAGGAAATTTTATCCCTCGTTTTTTTATTCGGGTCCTTCCATCTACAGAACCCTGATCGCTTGAAAGGAATCCTAATCCCGGCACAAGCGGACAATTTTCTTTTCTCCGGCTTGAAGACATATTTCTTTGCCTTAGAGCTTTTCAGCTCCTTAACTCTCATCCCCAGTTTGACCCTCGTATCGTGCCCAGCCATATTATCTTCTCTCCGGTGTAAAGACGATTTAACCCGTTTGATTATCGTATTTCACAATGGTCGGGACTTGTGTGTAGCTCTTTCATTTGAGAAAATTTCGAATGAAATAGGGAATATTAAGATAGCCACAGAAAACTGTGAAGCTTCACATTTTCTATTTAGAAATGTCTCAAAGAAAGTTAACGACCTAGAGAGAGTTACTTAATGGTTTCATGGGAAAAATCTGTATGTCTCTGTTCTTGAGTTTTAATTGCACTATGTGGTGTTAGCTTATGGTGTATATAACAAATTTTATTTAATATTTAAAGTTTAAAATTCGTAATCTCTGATAAAAGGCAGTAATGCATAGGTTTTGCTGCGGAAGTTGGTTGGAGTTTCCATAACCAAGGGAAAGGTTTTCATCAAAACTGCATGTATTGTAAAAATAATTTGATCGCTGAAAAACGTCAAATTTACAACAATAATTTCATCTTTTTAACGTAAAAATTATAGTTTCTCTACTTTGTGTGCTAGTAACTAATAAGAGATTCCACACATACATAGGTAATAATAATCAGGAATGGATAATAACTTCCGATGAATGAATAACGATTTTAGAGTAGAATTTAAGGAAAGGGGCATTTCTTTGCACGATGAAGTGATGCAACTAATTCCCTAAACAGTGTGGAAAAGACGCGGCATGTTAGTTCAATGGTTAGAATACCTGCCCGGAAAGTAGGAGACCTGGGTTTGAGTCCCACACATGTCGCTATATCTTACACTTGTTAATCCTGTATGATCTTCGAGTAATTTGAGTAATTTTGATTCTTCTAGCGATTACAAAATTCAGTTTAATTGGAGAGAAGTCCGTATAACAACACCATTTTGGAAGTTTTATTAATAAAATCGATTTTCGACTGAGGATAAAAGCAGGAGACACAACAGCACAATTACACAAAAAAGAGAATTATTTTACCAAAGAGAAGTAAACACATTGATATTCACTTCTTTGAAGGATGACCGATTCCTAAGATTCTTTCTGGTTCCGACTAAAATACTATGGTAAATAACTCAAGCAGGAGGTTTTATGAGATTATATCCGAACTCCCCGCTGATTTTCAATGGAGAAATAAAAATTAATGGATACTAATTACTATACAATACTAATTATACAATACTAATTCCATCATTCACCTTTAATACTATTCCATCACTCGTTACTCAAACACTGGCGAATGACCTTGCTTCTCTATTTCGTATTTTATAGAAAAACTTTGGAGGAGGGCATTATATCAATGTCGTGGAGAAGAGCGCATATCACTCCGGTTCCTAAAGAAAGGCCTCGAAACCGGACTACCGACCAATGTATTTAACGTCATATTTTGTAAAACAATTGAGCATAACTTAGCGAGTTCAATAATGCGTTTCCTAAGTGATAAGGGGGGCAATTAGTCAATGCGAACACGGTTTCCGTAAAGGTAGGTCATGCGAGACTCAGTTAGCCCTTTTTCTCGACGACATATTTAAGCGGCTGATAAGGATATTAGAACGGACACCGCGTTTCTAGATTTCAGGAAATTCTTCGATAGAGTATTCCATGCAAAATCATGCATAACTTGATGGCTAACGGTATTGACGGGAAAGTTGTTGAGTGGATAAAATCATTTCTCCAACACATTGCAGCAAGTCGTGTGGGACGGAATTTTATCCGATGAGGTTTGCTTCACATCCGGTGTTCCACAGGGAAGTGTATTAGGACCGATTTTGTTCCTCGTCTACATAAACGATTTAGTGCATAATATTAAGTGTGTGGTTAGGCTGTTCGCTGATGATACTGTTATTTGCACTTATATTTAGAGGTCGCATCACAGGATGACACGGGTTATTTAGAGAACGACCTAAACGATATTTCAGATTGATGCAGTGATTGGCAGCTCGACTTGAATGTAAAGAAGTGTGTATTTTATGCGTTCTATGAAGAATCTATGTATTTTATGCGTTCTACCAATGTTACCCACGCACCGCGTCACATTTCAGGACATCCTTTGGAGTTCGTGAGAAATCCTAGGAATTACCTAGGAATTGCACTCAGTAGTAGCTTTTCCTTCACAGAGCATATGAGCATATTCGAGGCGTCGTAGGAAAAGCGAATGTGATGCAATGGTTACACAGTAGGATTCTGAGGGGATGCTCCACGAAAGTAAAGAAAATAGGGTAGTTTTCTGTAACTCGATCTCTCCTCGAGTGTTGCTGCGCAATTTGGGATCCTTACGATGTAACATTAGTCTCTAATCTTGAGATGTCTCAACGTAGAGCGGCAAAGTTCGTCAAGGAGATTTTAGACTCTACAGTAGTGTTTCAGCTATGATAGAAACCCTCGGGTAGACACTTAGGGATGGAAAACTTCAAAACGACGTAAGCTTTTCCAAAAGTTTATCACTACAGATCTCGTCGACGAAATGGCTGATAGTGTTATTACGGTTAGCAATGTGCGCGAGCTCCGAGAGAAAAATAAGAAACGAATCAAGGAACTAATTGCTAGGACGGATAGTTACTTCTGATCGTTTTCCTACGAAATATTAGAGAAGCTAATAGCAGTTAGGGTGTGACAGGGTTATCGGTGTTTTTGCACCCCCTGCCACGCGCCACTGGCGGCTTGCACGGTTTAAATGTAAATGTAATTGCGACTTAATGGACTCTCAAGAAAACATTTGTTAGTTTAGAAATTAATGAGTAGAAAGAATATTTATTTACTCAACTAAACGCACAATATGTCGATTCATCATTTGTGAGATTATGTTGGCGGACAAACATTCACTTTTGAATGTATTTGTACAACGTGCTAAGAAAGCACTCGAAAGTAAGGTAGAAAATAAAGATATTGGCCGATTGAAGTCCTCGAAGAATAATATATATGTAAATTCATACGATAATGCTAGCGTTGAAGACATATTTCGTTCTAGCAATTATTCTTGCTGAAAATCTCCCTAAGTTCTCCATAAATTCTCCGTTTTCCGCACCTTCATTGATGACTGCACTGTATTACTTTCTTGGAATATAAAAATCAAGAAATAAGAGGTGTGAAAAATAGCGACATGGCTGGGACTCGAATCCAGGTTCCCACTTTCCGGATAGCCTTTCCTTGATCCTCATAAAAATCAAATTGACTAAGAAACACCATTAAATGGTCAAAAATTTGACCGAGAGATTGAATAAAACTAATCGCTTTTCATATAGTTTATCCTTAATTATTTTCCTTACTTTCCTACCCTTCTTAAATAAATCAATTCCTCGATTTTATTCTCGAGGAAAATACATGAGCTCGGTTTCAACAACTGACTCGGTCATGTGGGGAACGGGTTATTTACAACCTCAAAGTTTATTAAAATATTCTTGTATTTTATCAAAATTCTCTGAAGTTTTCAATCTAAAGCAATATTCCACGACCAAAATAAGAATCCTTATTCTATTTTCCTTCTTTTAGTGTTTATTTTGATTGGCTTGATTGACTGACTATGCTTTCTAATTTAATTTTACAAATTAATTAACCCTGTAACTATGAACAACATAATTACCTTAAATAAGCTGCTGAAAGCAATACGGAAGAAAACAATACCATGAATAACCCCGCAATAATCGTACGTTCTGAAAAAATTGTCAACAGCCATTTACAAAAAAACATTAGATTTAATTCGATAGGCATTTTACGCAATTTTCCGACCAGATAAAAAAACATTGGAAAGTAATAAAAATATTACGTTTTTATCCATAACCGAACTAAATTAAGTTTAAAGGGATTCGATATTTTTATCAAGTTCGGCGATCAGGAAAATCTTTAAATTAACCGTGATCGGGGATTCGAAAATTGGCTTCGATCCCCGCCTCTCTTAATGACCCTTTCCCAACAATTCAAGCGCACCATCTCCATTTAACTCCATTATGTATTTCACCTCCATTTTTACCCCACAAGAATTTCCGAATCGGTTCCTTTCCCTTGCCTTCAGCAATCAAATCATCTCTTAAAATCCCTCAGGGCTATTCCTTTCTCCCTCTTCTAACACCCGTCTACCTATTCCGCTTATCCACCTAAACCTCATTCTTCCAGCAGCTGTCTTCATCGTTCAAAAAAGTTCCTCCCTTATTCGCAAACGCCTCCTGACTTTGAAAAACTATTCTCGTCGCAAATCTCAACGATTGCAGCTTTCAATGTAATTTTCATCCTTGCTCAGCACAGTATGCGGCGAGAATCCAACGCAGGGGCTCCCAAGAACTCAGGTGGCAGAAAACTGGAAAGATTTCAAAGATTTATCCAAACAACTTTTAGTTTACCTAAACGAAATTTTCATTGCAAATCGCTGATGCATTCTTTCAATAGTACATAATCTCAAAAGAAAATTTCCTTTAGGAAATTTTGAATAATCCATAAAAGCTTTCAAACCTTAATGGAAAAACGAAAGTATTTTAGTACGAATTATAAGTTCAAAATTAAACTGAAACAAAAAGTATAGCAATGCGTTTATTTATGGTAAATAAGGGTCGCAAGAAGTTGGTTGGTTGAGTTTTCTTTTGAGTGGCTTAATTGGTTAGTTGAGTTGGATAGGTTACTTGAAGGAGGCCAAGAAGCGCCAGGCTCAGGCTCCATATTTTAGACGAACGCCCAGATTTCAACGAGAATTCTACTACCCACAAGAGCATTGAAAATTATTTGCTTATTTTTTGGGACGCATACTTTACATTTATAATGGTTCCTATAAATGTTGCATCTTTTTCATACGGCAAATTGGAGTGATTTACATATGGTATAATGTACATATGGTATATAATTAGGTAATTCAGACGTACAGAATTTTTGAGTTTAGTGCCGGATGTTGATGTATCCCGGCAAACGTGTTCTCGATACGCCTAAATGTGCCGGTAATTTCAGAATCCTCCTCTAGAATTAGGTCAATTTAATTAAATGCAGCTTCAGTTACGAAGTATATGAACATACTTGTTTTCGATACAAATATCAATATTTTCAAACGATGTGTACAATGAAAATAATGTTCTTTGGTCACTGGTTGAGAATATATCGCGTAAAAAGAATAATTCCTACTTAAGTTTCCACCAAATCCTCCAAATATTCTATAGTTAGATTAATGCACATTCAAACACACAAAGAAATATTTACGTCGCATGTTAACCACGTTAATCTTGGTTATTTATATTGAAATTACATCAACGCGCTCTGACTGTATTATCTATGTTCAGACAACACGCCCCTTTGTATCTCATATGATAAACGCAACCTGAAGAATAAATTTCGAGGCAGACTTTTCAGCATAACTGTGAACTTTGCTCACTGAAGAAATAGCAACATCTAAAGAAGATCAAAAAATTCCTTCGAATGAGACCGTGCTAGAGTAAATATCCGCCTTCACGATTTCTTTTTTCGAGGAATTCGCATTACATCTCATATTTTATTTTCCCATTTCCACCGAAATTCTTGGTATTTCATTTGCCACTTCTCATCTCTTCGTATTAAAGAACATCAATCCTCAACGCTCCTATCATTTTATCTCCCTTCCTTTGACTCCCATTCGCTTTCTTCCCCTTTCAGAGCCGACCTTACTCCCCCACTCCTTCCGCATCCCCTCACGTACACACCAAGCCTCTCTCTACGCGACCTTTCATTTTTGCAAATAGGAATATATCCTGGGAAAACGACAGGGCGTTTACCTCTCCTCATAAATTTCGGCCTGCGCCATTCGTAATCGACTGCGGAAGACATTTTCTATGTAGTGACGCTTGAAGACCGTTCATACAGAATGACTCGTAAGTAAGTAAGAGTAAGGTTTTAAATAGGAAGACAACTTGAAAGAGTTTGCACAGTGTGGTTTTGCAAGGAACTTAATCCCTTCATCCAGCGAATTTCATCACATCTTCTGGGTCCTGAATTTCAACGCGAATTTACATTTCGCAAATAAATTCTTTCAATATCTCTTCGGCGACCGATCAAGGAAATGAGTTACATATGCATGGAATATCTATTATACTTCTCATATATCTTAAAGTTAATTGAAGAAAGGCTTTGCAAAAGGATTAAAGGATTAGGGGTTGGGTAAAAGAGTTGAAATATAGCAACAACTAGTTGCTTTGGAACAACTTAGCAAATGAATTGTGAAATTAAGTGATTTAGCTGAAGCAAAACTAGTAGTTGTTTTAAAAATATTGTAAGTAACGTAAGAGAAAATTAGTTGTCAATTACGACCAACTATTTTGGTGCAATAATAGTAAAAGTGATTAAAAATGTATGGTAAGTTTACTCTTTTCGCAATAATATAAACATTACTAACAAATGCAGTGATAGTGGAGGCAGAAATAAAACTCTAATTACAAAATGTCCACCATCCAACTTAATCACTGAACATTTGACAATCGCTCTACATTTTACAAAGCGTTATATCGGAATGCCAATCTATTGTTTATAAAATTAAACCGAAAAATAGGGATAAACAGAAGTGGTTTCAACGGAAATCCTAAATAAACTAATCAAGCAGCAAATATATTTGCACATTTTCGTACTGAAAACGCAGGATTGTCGTTCACAACTCCCTTTCTAAACTAAGAATGTAATGCAATGCCAGAGATTTTTCAAATAATTAGTTTTTCTGAGAAATTTTTAAAAATATCTTGTCACACTTAGATGGAAAAGTATTACTTCCATGCTCGAGATTAAATTTTCCCTTTTAAATAAGACGAAGGAACTACTAATATTAATTATAATTAATTTTTCACCATAGAGGTCCGATTAGAGGAGATAGAAATGCCCGGCTAGAAGAAGCTGAAGTGGTCCAATCCTTTTCAAATATTGTAAATTTTTTTTACTAGAAAAAAAATCTCGCAGATTATTTTAGACTAAATCGCCCGAGGGAGAAAAACCTCATTCAAAAGCATCAATACCAAAGTGGCTCTGTTTGCCGCTGCAACTCTTTGAGGATTGTTTTTCGATAAATAAAATAAAAAAGAAAACAGCTTTGAGAGCTGCCGCTCGGTCGAAAAATCGAACGTTTGGACATTTTCGTGTCACCCAATTTAACGACGTTTCCGCGCAGTGTAGTAAACTTTTGAACACCGCTTTGTTGGCTTATCTCTGTGGATCCACCATTATCGAAGGCTTAGCTTAGGAGGCAGAAGCGAAGTTAGCAAAGTGCTCCCAGGCGATGCGGGAATGGGATACGAAAATTGCTAAATGGATGGAAAACATGATGATGAATCATCAAGAGGAGAGGACCCTCGCGCCTTGCGCATTAATTCCTTTAGACTAATAAGGAGAGTTATGCTGGCAGAACTCATCAATAAGACAACTTAGGAAGAGCTCGTTAGAGCGAAAATTTTTCTAGCTCTATCCTACTGCGGAAGCAATACCTTGAAACTGAGTAGTTTCTTACCTCGCCAATAAATTACCCAGTATACAGAGATATCTGTTTTAGTAACTTGCAGAATAAGCAGACTAATTTCCAACTTTCGTGCGTTTCTATCCTTGAACACATATTTCACTTCAGGATTACCAGGAAGTGAAAGGCAATATTAAATGCAAATCAATAATATTATCTTATGCTAAATTGATGCTCATCAACTTAGATCAAGATTTGACCAAGTTAGCTTTATGATGACAGTACTAAGCACAGAGAAGGCTTCCATTTCCTCCCTCACTTTGTACTTCTTGCTTTTTGTGACATTAACCCCCGGTTTCATCAGAAAGATACAGTTTAAAATTAAAATGTAATATTACAAGAAAACCAATAAGAAGACGTTTGACCTCTAAGAGAGTTCGAGGATCCCCAAGCCATTTAGTTTAAAATGATATAAATAAAAAGCTAAATAACAGATGAAAAGATGAATGGTAAATAAAAAGCTGAAAATTGTAACACTAATAAAAATATAATATGAATTTGGTTTACTCCTCATATTCCTAGATCACTCCACCCACGGAAAGTCCAAAAATAATAAGAGGATAATCTATGCTTGAATATCTTTATTCTTGAAATTATGTTGTAGTTTGAAAGTCTTTCCCCATTAAACTAGACATTTCTTAAGCTAAGTAATAACATATTCAATTATTGAAAAAGATGGATCTCCAACCTCAACAGTTTGACTGATTTTTAATTTCACTTCTTTAATCGGATAAGCTCTATACATTTTCCGATCTTAATTGCTAATTGATTAACTATTTATTTCACATACAACATATCCGTAGTTGCATTCATAGACGGGGAGACCTGACTGAGCTAAAGAGAAGCAGGAAAGATCTCCTTATCTTCAGCCCACTCGATTCTCCGTGTCCAATATGCCCTTTTCCTCAACGGAGCACTGCTTTCTCCGTAATTGTTTCCTCTCCCATTCAACCCCCGCGTCCACAGGTTACGTGGGTGTTTCCGGGAATGACTGGATTATTGGAGTGATTCGTTAGCCATAGATATGTAAATTTATCCTCAAGCACCCCACTCGTTCGAGATTACACAAACGAAATAACACAGGAAAGGTCGACAGGCTTCAGATAAGCAAAGGCAACATCCGAACATTTTTTTCTAACTTCAGGAAAAAATATTAATGATGAAATAAAATTCCAGCACCATATTCTAACCACCATTGGTACACGACGGCGTAAACGTGTTAAGATGTTTCCGGAAACAGATATACTGCCCTTGTACGTTACGTTGATGCATGACGTTGCGTAAGCTCGACTCTGTTCGCAAATATGTTCAGGCCTAGCGGAACAGACCGACAACTCGTTTGCCCGACTCCTCGATTGACCGACATCTATATGACCGAGACAGTTAATACGCTACATTATTAATACGCCGTGACAAATACAGATGGTAATTAAAATGTAAGTTAAAGAAACACTCAGCAGGTTTTCCGTGAAATTATTTATTCGTAAATTAAATTTTATTATTAGTTATATACAAATCATTTGTCAATTAACGAAATAATAATTATTGATAAAATATGCCATGCATAAAAGGTGTCGAGTGAGCGTCGGTCAAGCGTGGATCCGTCAAGTGCGTGTCGGTCAAACGAGGTAGACCCTATGTACACACGTGAGGAGTTCCGTCTAACATATTTTAAGCAATTTATTTATTATATAATCCGCGTTTATTAGCCATATACTAATATACCAAAATTTCATTTACTTTTTCAAATCTGAATTTTACATTACCGCACCCAGAAAATACTCGTGCACGCGTTCTTTCGTGCTGGCATAGAGGGCGCACCGCTAGAAGTTAATGACGAAGGAAAAGAACCTGAAAGATATACTTAAAATGAATTCCTCTTCGAGGGCTGTAATAGATGAGATGGAAGGAGGGAAGAAAGATTCCGGTAGCTAGATGGCATCAAAGTTAAAGAAAAGTATGTAGCAACGAAGAGATTGGCGAAAGACCAGGAAAATTGGAGGGGTTATTTTAGGTGCACCTGTCGCCGAAAATGGCAGAAAAACTGATGATAGCGATAATATTGGCAAAAGGACACACTTCAGAGGATTACATAAAATATAAATCATACAAAAAAAGGAATATCTTTTAGTTAAGGCGTTGCCACAATTAACTAAAATTAGAGCGATGAAATCAAACTGAAATGAAAACCCGTTGCTTAGCTACGATGTATGGAAAGCATAATCGACCTCCCGATCTCTAACACTTCCTTATTTCCCATCAAGGCTTGCGAAGGGAAGTTTCCCCAATACGTAGCTAAAAATACGAGAGTAATGGAATTTTCGTGTGGACGTATTTAATCTCCCTTCACTCAAGAGGTCGCTTGGCAAAAGAGAGTGACGTAAGAGCGGGTGTTTGGAGGAACGCATGCATGAGGACGTGTCTGTGTGCGGACGTCCCAGAATTCTGCCACACGCACTTTCCTTTCAGCAGAAGATAACCACTCTCCGGACGACCTTGTCCGCCGCTTCAGAGCTTCTCTGTGTATTCCACCCGCATAGCCTATTCCCATCCTGTCCGAAAACGCGTGATATTATTAAACATTCCCATCGCAGGTGTGGGGATCAGAAAAGATGATGTATGAGTTTCGGGACGGTCTCCAACACCAAATCGACCGAGTGTATGAATTTGAGGCAGCGTTCAGAATAACTTTATCTCCTTCTGCCCTCTTCAACGTCCATCGAAACGCATTGGTATTGGTTTTTTTTGCCACCTCTTCCGATATTCATTTATCACTTACCGTCAACGGTCTCTTTGTTCAAACCCATCCCATGTTTTCGCCTCGCTAAAGGCTATTTGCCGGGGACAAATATTGACTGAGGGATTAAGCGATAAATAGCAATTTGAAGAAAGATTTCCAGCCATCAAACGGGCATTTAATTGGGTTTAAGGCTTGTGAATCACAGTTAACCGTGCTTGTCATTAAAGGTAGAGAGTTAGCTCGTCTAATTAGCATTGCTACGCCAGTCTGACTGCCGCAGTGATTGAGTATGTTCGGGTGTGCAAATTGGCTCGATATTGGATAACCCGAGTTGCAAAATAACATCCGCAGTTGAAGTGTCCCAAAGTAGAAATTAACAATGAAACATCATGAAATTCATTAAACGGAAAATCGTAGGGATTCATCAAACGTAAAACCATCATTAGAAATATAATAGGTCGCATTATTAACCAACCCAAATTAATGTTTTATACAAACTTACTCCTACACCAATTCTAAATTAAATCTATAATGACAATTATAGCTCATTCGTTGAAAATTCCATACTGTTGATTCGTAAAGATAAAGAACATTACCTAGTCCTGGGCTTCTAGTTTAAGTAAATAAAAAGCAAAACTGTTTAGAGATATTTCTAAGTAAATTCTCCGTTTCGGCCAACTAAGACCACGGTAGCCAGACATAGGGTCGTGTCCCATATCGTAGGTATCGTAGCCCATCTGTCTGGTCGTCTGGCTATCGTAGACCATCGAATCCAATGCTATCTAAATTTGACCGCCTGAATTTAACAGGACCTCTTCAGATAGCTGTATTCATAGCGATGAGAGTGATCGCTGATGAATGTGGACCCATAACAAGAATGGAGCCCGGAACATTCTTTGGTGAAGAAGGTCTTGGCTTTCCTGGGTCTCAAGTAAACTGACTTTCCACCTTCAAATGTTTAGGTGTGGCCACTGGAAGACACATACATACACAGTGTAAACAAAATAGTACTAAACATGCAACTTCGGCACCAACTTTGTACGAATCCTGCAATAGGTAACAACTTATTTACTTCGTTTTACAAATAACATTTTTAGCAATGGAAATAATCCTCTCTCGACAACTCATTTGTTGAGAAAATAACTAATGCGAATTAATATTTGCTCATGCTTCCCTGAAACAAAGGGAAAGAAGATAATTTGATAGAAGAATTAATACTAGAATACTAGTTTTTCAACTGCTTCGAAGCTGGGGTCATATTGGCTCCAACGGGAATCGTACCTGGGACAGTTTTCACCGAAGATGAATGCGCTACCCGCTACGCTATCTGGAAGCCATGTAGAAAATCTTGAGTATAAATCCAGCAGACAATTTCCCATCTTCAACCCCCTATTCATGGTGTTACTTTCTCCAAAGTTTCATTCACGTCTCATTCTCTCGGAATTTATATAATCATTTAAAGTGCAGGGTATTTTTCAAACATTTTATACCTATCGTTCTTTGTTCTCACAAAGCTCCATTCCTAACGCTTTCCCCGCGTCGTTCTAAGAAAATTACTGGAAGCTCCCTGTCAAATTATATGAGCTAGAATGAAATTAAGGAACATGAGGAGAGAGTAAAAGCGTAACAATATCTTCACTCCTCATCCAGTCTCTCATTCCACTACATTCTATTTTCAAAGGAATTGGACTTACGTAGAATGTTCCAGTAACCGGATCTTTCTCTCTCCTTTCACCTCGAAGGAAATAGTAATTCTCTTTAATACTCTCTTTCCCTCAAATTTTCTACTTTTCTTTCTTCATCTCTCCTTTTCTCTCCCTGTCACCATGGCACCCACAGCTCCTCCCTCTTTCCTTCCCCAATTCCATGCCTTCAATCATCCCTTTTTCCCCGTTTCTCCATTCCCATTTCCCTCCCTCCCCCGGTAGATTTCTCGCTTTCATGAATTTTAAATCACTCTCCCCCGCAAGATGATGGGAAATTGTTTGACTGGGATATAAGCATGGGAATCGTTTGTATCGAAGGGAAAATAACGAAGCTTTATTGACTCGGGTTTGCGATTATGCTGAGAGAAATCATGTCTGCCCTTGGATTCTTAATGGGAAAATAAAGTAATGCCAGGTAAAAATCGATGAGAAGAGTAAATATTAGTGTTGGAGCTCCCATTTCAGAGGAGATGTTTCTAATAAACCCAAATTTTTTCGAACATCTTGCTTTTCAAGAAGGATTATATCATAGATAATAGCGCTATCATTCTCTGTGGTGGCCTTCGTGCGAAATGGCATAATCTGTCGAAGCACTTTTATCAGTAATACCAGTAATAATAGAGTTAATTCCAATAAAAATTGAATCTACTACAACATGGGGCATCCGGATATCTATGTGAGTAACACGTTCGACTTCGGCGAATCTTCGGCTTTCGGATTCGATTCCCGGTGGGGGCTAACGTGCGAAATGACTTTAGCTGTGGAAGCACTTTTAAAATTACTGCTACTACTACAACATGCCCTTAATGACCCTAAAAGATGTCAATGCAGCATTACATCATGTGAACAACCCGTAACAAATACTTGCATTACGATAATAGGAATCCCTGACTTTAGGATTATAGGTAAAATGAACTACGATTATTGCATCTTTTGCTGCTTGACGTACTTGCTACCTCTCGCACTACGTCTCTTTGATTCTGATATAAATAAAAGTTATGACTAAAGATTTTACTAAATAATGTAAGATTGCAAGTACTGTAATGTTCATTTAAATTCCTATGCTACATATTCTAATGAAGGGAATGAGGAAAAAGTTTATATGTGTAAATTTTTTCCTTTGAAGATATTTAACCGACGTAAATATATAAAGAAAATCTGTCATCGGATTTCAACGCACATCACTTACGTGGCTAATAACATAAGCTATAAAGCTCTTCATTAAGAATCATCATCTGGTTAAAATTTTTCGTTTCTTCCTGGTACAGAACTCATCAATAAAAGAAAATGTAACTTGATAAGCGGGATCCCAGGATCGATGATAATTAATAAAAACACATTAGAAAGACAAGAGTAAAAACTTGTATAGCTACAAGCATTACACGTTCAACAAAGTGCGTTTAGTCATCAAAGTAAAACTAACTCTCAAAAAGTAACTTTACTGATAACGAGGATTTTTTAATGCGATTTTATGTATGAAAATGACCATTTCAGTATTATTTAGAATTTGCGAGTGCACGAAATACAACGTAAATAGTTCGATTGTTATCCTATCTATACTTCCGAATTAAAATTATTTAAGAAATGAAATTATACACTTGTATCCACAATACGTATGAAATCAGAATCGTGATGCTAAACCTCAATCTTGCTATGCTGTAAGTAACGACTAAGGAAAACCTGTTTTCCACATTTTCGAAAGGAACTGTAGTCAGAGTTCAGTCAGAGATAGTACGGGGACCATTAATTTCCTCTTCCATCATCTCGCATATTCGTTGGATGAATAGGGCACGCCATTCAATAGAAGAAGGAGGCGCACATATGGCAGCTCGCCTCGGGTACTCAACTTGTTACATTTCTGTCCAGCACCCGCATTAAAGCGAGCCCATTTCGTGACGAAAGCAAGATATGCGTTTTTGCAGCATGGAGCAAGTTTCCAGTCAAATTGTGGGCGTCAAATACCTTCCATCGAGCAACTATAACCCATGAAAGAAAAAAATGGGTCAAAACTAGCGAAAGAAAATTCCGTTTGGGAAATAAAGTTCGCAAGGGCTGAAAAATGTTGCATTATCTTTACAACTGTCTTCTTCAAAGGGGATATTTGTTATATCCACGTATGACATGTCCAAATATTTGTGAAAATGGCGGATCAAATACTACTACTACTACAGCGCTGACACTCTTAAATACAATAAAAAAAACAATAGAGCAAATACAAGAATACAACCGTGAAATTGGTACAGTAAACTTGAAATTGAAAACGTACAGAAACTCTCCAAATTTGACTTTCAAGAAAGCTTTTTCATTCACATGAACATAAAGAAAACTATGAATAATGGCCATGGATGTTTCCTTCTTTTTTGCGTTCATGTTAAATAAAAAAATATATACATGTATTCATAACATGCTTTCAGCACATTTAATTTTTCATACTTTACGATTGCTGTAACTACGGCCTGTTACGATGATCATTGTGAAAAAGTTTCAATCAAAGGTGTCAAATTCTCATTCACCAGCTATTATTTAATTGAGTCTTTTCCGTTTTTAAAATCGTTTTTCTCGTTAAATGTACGTATGAATTTGAATCCTGAATCTACGATATTTAAACGATACAATAGACTTCAACAAACCATATTTCGCAGGCATTTGCCGCCACGTTTTAATAATCCTGTTTAACTCCCATGCTTTAACACTATTAGTTTCTAGGAAGAAATATACTAAAGGGATCGTATATTTGCCAATAAATACTTCATCAAGGGAAAGGCGGTGGATTTAAAGACTTGAGTTTAAACGTTTGGCTATAAGAGTAATCAAATGCCCGAACTAAAAGAGACTCGACCTCGCGTCTCCGTCATCGCCCACATGAAGAAGATTACTCAGACAAAATTTCAATCCACTCCAAGGTTTCCGACTACATCGCACAGAAATGATGTCCTTTCTGTTCCCTTTGGGTGCGTGTGTGCGAACGCGTGGGCGCTTTGGAAGGCGAGAGTGGATAAAGTCGCTCCGTACCTCAGCGGCTTCCTTTATTAGCTCTGGGGTTATTAACGACAAAACCCTCTATCTCTTCTCACTCCATAGGGGATTGGTGTGTAGGATGAGAAATACGTTTAAGACTATGACAAGTATAAAAGGGCGAGGCACAAAATGATGAGTAGGAATCGAGACAAAAACAGGAATCAGAGATTACAGAGCAATACAGGTGTAATTAACACAGTGTGGAGTTGTGGAGTGGAGAGAGAATTAAAGTTAACAAGCAGATAATTGGAGTCGAGAAAACAACAATAAGAGAAAACAGACAGTGAATATTAAAGAGAAGTCAGAATGCAGGAAAACATCATTGGGAACAGCAATTTAAAACTAAAATCTCTTTTAGCTCTGTGATACGCTAAGCGTATATTCATAAGCGCGATGTTCATCCATGGCTGATGACGGCACAAAGAGTTAAGCGAGGCATGCTGAGGGATTATCTCTCCAAGTAAAATACGATACAAAGAAACAAAATTTTTAGTTTAGGTATTGTCACATAAAAGGAGTAACCAGTTTATTCTATTGCGTTGGCAATGTCGAACCTATCCTAATCTTCCCGTTAGTTAACAGTCAGTTTTCCAAAAATCTTTGGCCATAAGCCAAAAGTAACATTTTGTTTATAGCAGCAAGATCATGCATATCCACATGATTTTTTTATCTGCATAAAACTTCCTTTATTCTTTTACATTTACCTCGAGTCAATTGGTATTTTCTGCTGTTTTCTCTATCCGTCAGCTATGATTAATAATAATAACGTCTTTATTTAGGCATATTTTAGTCTAATGAGAGGACTCTTACAATTAACCTACACAGGTTAATATTATATTACAATATTAACAGGTCGTTCCTTGTTTTTATGAACCCTTTCTTTATTTTCACCTCATTCACTCGCGACACTATATTGTTTTCGTATCAGCAGTTCCAGACGTATCTTAATGAATATAGCAAATAGAGACAAAGACTGCGGCACTTCTTTTCCTGTTCGAACACCTCGGGTATCCTATTTACCACATATTTGTCTTTTAAAGAATATCCACATTTCTTATAGAACTCTTTT
The DNA here is from genome assembly GCA_000376725.2 of Ladona fulva. NCBI lineage: Eukaryota > Metazoa > Arthropoda > Insecta > Odonata > Libellulidae > Ladona > Ladona fulva. The sequence goes on along the minus strand of KZ308477.1, from coordinate 1,547,820 downwards.
CTCTCAAATGCCATTATCATTCGATATTCAATTGAACTAGAACATTCACAATCAAGTATTTTTTCCTTTCTGCAAAACAGATACAGCCACTTAAACACTTTTATCTAAAATCTCTCAGTGTTCCAACAGCATGTTTCGCAACGTTTCTCCCTTTGAACTGAAACTATATACTCAGTCTTGCTTCCCTCTGCCTCTGTTTTCTTTTTCTCCTTTAAATCCTCGTTAATTCTTTGGAGGACAAAGCAAACTTCCAAGAAAGATTACGCAATTTTTGGGAAGCGCAAAACATTTCATTCTTGGAAAAAGGAGTAAATGAGAATATCACCGATCCCTTATCTTCAATACAAGGAAAAGGCGGCCGCTTTCTGCCCCTTAGAATAGTAGCTAAACTTAGAATAATTACCATACAAATGAGTGGTAACAAAAACGTTTCGCCGAGCCATGCCCTCCTTCAGACTATTGGCCACCAGTAAACAGTATCATGGCCGCCCTTATCGTGTACAACACCAAGATAAACACGAAAAAATTCCCCTGCAATAGATAAAATCGCATGGTATTACTAAATCCTAGTTTGACTTATTAGACCATGATTACTATTCTATAATTCCTAATCTACAAAAAGATCGGTCTAAAGAGCTGATGGATATGCTGATCGTATGAAATAAATTGTATACTACAAATAAGTTAGGGAGCCACTCAACAACCCGTTGCATGCATGAAATTTGCCATGTAAATTTTATGCATTTATGCTCAACCCATTTGTCAGTTTTCCCTATTACTTCAAGTAAGAGCTCAGAGGATTTAGGTTACGATCTCCATACAAACTCAGAGTTGAGTAACTACTGGCACAAAAAAGAAAAACATAGAACTAAAAGCTTGAAGAAATAATTTCTTCGGCAGCCCCAAGGTCAGCCACCCAAAAATAAGTCCTTCCTTTGCCTTCCTGCTGGAGCTTAGTGAGCCAAGTTCCAAGGGTACAAAGACCCTGTTTACGGCGTAAAAATTCCATATAATCTAATGTTGGCATGAAACTACGAATTACTATAGATAAGATAAACACAATCGAACAACTGCTACCTCAAATCAATAAGTTCTACGGCAAAAATCCCTATGGGGCAAAAGCTTGTCCAAATAGCACTTCGCCAACATATTAACTATCCATTAAACTGCTTAACCTCTGCTCGTCCACGACACTTGCCAATGAAAGAAGAAGTTCTTCACAAAACTACGAAGTACAAATAGAATTTAAGTATTTATTTAGTAACATATTCATAAAGGTAATTAAAGCTGATTAAGATAAGATAAACGATAAAGGTAACTAAGCTTAGTTTTTAATATTTTAAAATTCTACTTTTCAAAAGGTAGTCGAAAAAATGACCGCTGAAATCTTGAAATATTAAATAAATGCTATCGAAAATCATAAAGCGCATCAAGAGCTTTCCTATGGCACATTGGTAGAGAAGCTATGCGATGAGTTTACCCATAATTTTTACATATTTTACGATATTGCTCTACATAACATTGAAAATAAACGAACCTATCCTTCAGAGAAGTCTGGAAGACTTCGGATTCCTCAAGGCTCGGCAGCCGTAAAGAAAGAATGGGGAAGAGAAGAGAGGTAGACTCCAAACTTGACCGTGCAAGCAAGGATCCTTGTTCCCTTACCCTTAAACCAGCATCTCTAACTCTTCCCCTCCAAAGACCGTCTGCTCTCCGCTCCACCCGCGACCACTTTCCCCAGTAGCTCTTATGCCTCCACAACCACCCGCACGCCTCCTCCTTGCCCGTCCCCAAACTATTCCATTCAATTAGCCATCTCTCGGGTAACAAGGGAGAGTGAAAGGAACTGGAGCGACGGATTGGCCAAGGGAAGAGAGAGAAGACCGAAGTGAATGTAGGTGGAAGTTTGCGAGTAGATAGGCAAGAGGGAGGGAAAGTGTATCTAATGGATAGGAGCAAATATGGATGATGGAAAAAAGTATGCCCCTCTCTCTTTGCCCGCATTCTCTGATATAACCTTTCCCAGGGCTCAAATACAAATGTAAACGTTTTCATGGCCACGCTCAAGCAGAATGGGTTCTGCCTCAAGAGATTGTTTCTTTTCTGCGATTAGGATTTAGATGAAATGGCGTTACAAAATGGTGGATTCAAGAAAGAGCATTGACTTTAATCCGCCAATTTATGTACTCATAAGAAAAACCTCAAATCCAACCTAAAACGAGGCTGAAGAGAGGGCTTTCTCTTACAGAAAAAAAGGCTCACTCAAGTTTCAACAAACACCTTCCAAATACAGAATTTTTTCGCATAAAAAAATAAATATGCCATTTAGCTGGTTTTTTTAGACTTGATTACCATTGTTCATTCCCCATGATCCTTACTCTCGTTCTTATCTCAGCGAATAACCGATACAATGTAATACTTCAGATATACTGACTATCATAGAATTATTTAGCTATGATATGACATAACATGACTTCAAACAATTTAACTACTGAGCCACTGCGAAGGAAACAATTAAATAAGTTCTTTTAAGTAGCCATGAAAACGAAAATATATTCATTTTGTAAAACTGGAATGAAGAGAAAAATGAATACCTAGACAAACAAACGAGTTTCTCATGAAACGTAAAATCGCTGCAATCAGTCCATGTACCGATCTGTCTGCGCCGTTGTTATATTCAAAAAATACTGTTCGACGAATCGAAAGAGTCATCTGAGTGATCCAAATGTAAATTGTTTCAAAATATATCCAAATAAACGACAGTATTGAATGCCTATTAAAGAAATAATCATCAATTGCATAGAAAAAAATCACACTATTTACTACAATAGACAGACATTGCGATAACATACTAAATCTCGCACTGTTTTGATACTAATTCTTATTTTATTTTTATACTATTTTGCATGTATTTTATCTCTAGATCTTCTATACTATAAATGGCTGTCCACTGGATAATTATCGCGATTTCAGTCAGATTCTAGGTAATAATAGTTAATAGAGTATTACTCTGCTATAATCAAATATAATACATAAAATATTTAGCATAAACAAATTATACATTGAGATAGTAAAGGATTAATCTCTTTTTGATCGGCCCACGACTTTAAAAAACGTCATATTTTTTCAAAAATGCATTTCAGAATGATTACAACATAACCTCAAGGAGAAAACAGATTCATCCAACAAAACTCAATAAATGCCATTTCTCTCAGAAGCCATATATACCATCAGTGGTGTCTTCGCTACTCCACATTTCCACTTTCCTTTCCTTAAAATTTCCGACCTTTCTTCCGACCAACTTTGCAACAGCCTTCGTTCCTTAGCGAACCATTTCCCCTTCCTTCCTTTCCCCATTTCCCATTCATTCGTGCAGCTGCACGGCTCCATCTCCTCGTCACGGTGCGTGAGATGATCACCGGAACTGGATCTCGGCCACGAATCCATCCCACGTAAAATCCGGGGCCAAATTCTGAATCGGATATTTATACCGGATGGAGGAGTGGGGCGTATTTTTAATCGAAATGGGGAGGGGAGAGAAAAAAACCAACTTCCCTTTGGGTAGTCTGGAATTATAAAAAAAGAGAGGAGCTACAAATTTCTGCGCGGAGCGAGAGAAAGTCTGGTGACATCATACGGGCCCTTAAAAAGAGAAAAAGCGATTTTACTTTCCCTTTTCCCCTTTTGAAGGCGTGAAATAACTTTTGCCTGTCCACCATCCGAAGGTTAAATTATTTGCCTTTTTTCAGCCGGGGGAAAGAGAATGAGGTGCCTTTTTATTTGGAGTTTCGAGTCCTGTGTTTTGTGATAGGTTCGCGGAGAGGCTGGCTCGGCTTTTGGGGAAAGAAGTACTCTTGTCTCTCCATTTGACAAGTGTATTCAGGAGAGAGGAAAGCGTCGCGAGAAACGTGTGCCCTCGCAGATATTCGATCCTTCCGGTGCGATTACAAAGTGGAGAGCCGCTTTTCGAATACTTAAAAATATTTAGTCTCAGGATTTCGAGGGTGGGAAACAAACGAGAATGATATCGTTGAAGGTATTCCTTTTAAGCATTTCAAAAGGTATCTGGATTCTTAAAAAAGAACCTAAATTATCAAATATCTTGCTGTGTAAGAAAATTCTGTCTTGAGATTTTAGCTGTTCTGTCGTATAAGCCAGGCCAACCTATGGCGAATTCACCAAAAATGGTGCATTACATGATTATAAGTGGCGCATTGAATTCAGAGAAAAATTAATTTCTCCTACAATATAGTACATATATACCCTCAGATATACTTACATTTATTAAATAACCTACAGATGAAATTTAGAATGCTTCGTTATAGCTCATTGGTATAATTTGTGGCGCATCATAGCAGTCTGTGTGGCTCATCTCAAATAAAAATATAACTGAAGCTTGGATTGTAAAACTTGTTCACTCCTGGTATAAGCGGCTTACGTCATATCTTCTATTGAAATAGTCATCTACGAAATACTTGCATGTCGCCTTTTTTTTAAATATCAACTAAGTTTATGGATAGCATTTCTCATTGACGCATGGTTAGAACGTATTTTAAATCGATATAATATTCTATTTGAATAGGGAAGGGATGAAATATATTTCAGATACTAAAATAAAATCGGTCTTCGTTTAATAAATCACACTCCTTCACTTTTACATAAAAATCATATTTATAAAATTGTAACTGGTAAATAAAGGTAATGACTTCTCAATCTTCATCTAAAAAGTAATTACGAAAATCTATTGAAAAAATGCTTCCTTTAGAAATTAAATATCCTATTGTATTCCACTCTATTTATGTTATTAATATAAATCAGATAACATGACCGACACACATGTTGTTTTGCGTAACTAATTAATTCTATGAATTAGTTATTGAGAACTGTTGTATTACTTTGATGAAAACCTAAAATAAATAGAAATTTTTTTTTGTTCTCATCGCCGCCAAAAACTGAATAAATTAACAACTTTCGATGTTTTAATTATTTTTAGAAATGAAAATAAAACTAACCTTACAAAAAAGGCGGATATCTTTCTATTAAAATATATTAACCAATTGTCTCTCTAAACTGGTTAACGTTAGTTTCTCCTTGAATCCTTGATGAAACGTTACTGACTTCAAAGCAATACATAGTTCCAGGAAATGCAGTGACCCATTTGTCCTCACATTCCTTCCACATGTCACCCCAATCTATTATGGATCATCCTATTTGTAACCAACTTCCTACTGAAACGTTTGTTGCGTATTTGCTCCATGGAGGAATTTCGGCGTGACTATGCTCAAGCCTAAGATATTTTGAACCGTGTTTTCTACCACGTATGTACATACGCTTAAGAGTGGAGTTTCTTATTGGTTGATTACATAACTTCTCTCTATGCATCATACGAATAGCATTCACGTTAGTCAAGTTCACGTAATATAAACGAATGTAATGATATTCAATTTATAAAAGATAGGGTTAAAACCTGCTTTAAGTTTCAAAACGCCATCAGCCAATAGTCATAATAATAAGCAATGAAAGATTTTAAAAAGTCTAATCATGTGCCTAGGCCAATAAGAACTACAACATAGATTCAATTAAGAATGCGTAGCGCAAGCTTATTTTCTTAAATACAAATAGAATTGTAGAGAAGCACCACATGCTTTCCGTTATAAAAGTGTTATAATTTAAAACTCCATTATAAAATCAATATGGGAATATGAAATATTCGGCAAAAGATAATAAAACAGGATAGAAATGGAATATATAAAAATGAAAGAATAGAGCAATGAAATTTTAAATGCCTAATCATTTTGGAATTGTGCAGTAAGTTATGAATAAGCGAATTTCAGATTACTCGGTGGTTTTTACGAGAAGCTTCCCAAAGATGTCTTATAAAATATTTCTGAACTACGTGATTATTTTCTTCCACGCGAAGGAGTCTGAAATCCCTGACATGAAAGAAAAAAGAGCACGAAAACCTTCCTCCGGCCCCCTTTAAAAGGTACCAAGAGGTTTTTCAAACAGGTGTTTCTTGAACCTCCAGAGAATCATACAAACTAATCGAAAACATTGTACTCTTTAAGACTATACATATGGATCAAAAGGTATAATGAGGTATTCTAAATATAATTTAAGATCCTTCTTGCTCATTGTACACACAAAAAATCTCCGCTCCTGATTTTCGAAAAACATTATACCGATATGCGCTCTTCGAACATTGTTTGGTGTATTCTATATTTTCGAGAGTAGATTTTTCCTAAACACAATACTATATTAGTATAAGTATAGTATTAGTGATGGAAACCGATGGCACTATTGAAATGCCTTTTGATTCAAATAACATTTCGGAAAAAACGAGTGCATTTCGAAAGGTGATAAGAGTGAGGCTCACTTTCCTGATCGTATTTCAACAAAAGAATACAATTCCTATACAAGTAATTATAACAGTGAATTTCTCTCAAATAGGAAAATTCTTTGTCACTGATATTTAAAACTCCTCGGCCAATAGCTAAGAAAAATCCCACTTCAATTAAGATAAGCGTACACCATAGAACAGATTTCATTTCCAGTATAATCCCTGCCAACATGAGTCACGTAGAATGACAAGTGTTGACACACTGATGGCTTAAGTTTATTTCGTTGCTAAGCCTATTTTTCCGTAGCTTTATTTGTTGAAATATATAATTTTCTTTTTTATTTTATATTTTTATTTATATTATTATATATTATAAAATATTTTAACAATGAGAACTTTCGAGCATGAGATGGAACGATTTAATTCTAAGTTATGTAACATAACAGCAAACATAACATAATATCAAAATTCGAATGACTCGAACTATTTTAGTTCTACGGATTTTTGATGGTGATTTGTAATACATATTGAAAATCCATAGACTCGACGTATAGCTCACATTTCGTCTACATCTGAAATATATAGATAAGTAATTTTAGCGATAATTCCAGCCACCTAAGAAAAGGTGGCTGGATAGTGTGAACACCGATATGAATAATTAATGAATATTTAATGAATAATTGGAGTGAGGAATTTGAGAGAGGTTGCAATAAGAAGAGAGGAATAGCGAAAAACTCTACAGAAGGCTTCTTACTCTTCGTATAGAAGAAGAAGAATTTTAGCGATACTTTTCTTATTTTTCTAGAATCTTCGCGAAATTAATCGAAAATATGTTGAAAGCCTTATGAAGTAGAATTTTATCCTTAGGAGACAATCTTAAATACCTAGACAATCTCTTCTCTCCGAGTCCGCTTTTTAAAGATGTTTCCCTGTAATTGTAGGGCTATTTTTTTTATTTTCCCGAAGAGAAACCATTCCGTTGTCAATGCAAAATGACTGAGGATACGTAAGGCTGATAAATTTGAATTTCAAATTTCGAATAAACTTTCGCTTTGGTAAGATGCATATGAACTGTTACGGTTGTCACTGAAGGAATATTTCGAGAGTAATTCGACTCACTTCTGAGTTTCGAATTCCTATGAATCACTACTAGTAATGATGTTTCTCCAAGAAGCACAGTTCATTTGAGTTATGCATGGACGCTTGCCCAACTCCCACGAAGAACATCCGGCCTCGAATACCCCACTCAAACCAACTCCGAATCAGCCCGCTGACGCCGCATCGGGAAAATAAAAAAATCGCGCTACAATTACAGCGCCCTCTCCTTCCGGAAGCGAATTTTTAAACCGGAAAGAATCTCATCGGTCCGCTCGCTAAAGTCGAAACAATCCGTCACCAATGTTCCCCCTTCCCATCCCACGAAGCTCGAAGGTCACCTTCCTTCAAAAACCCGCCGATTATTCCAAGAAAACAATTTTAGCTTCATGACGACCTTCAGAGGCGAACTCAGAAAAAATGATGCACGGAAAAGGGAGATGAGAAAAGACCCAACTTCCGACATGATAAACCATAGGGTTATTTACGTAGACGCGAAGGCATAAATACACGGAATATATTATTCGCCCTCCCACGTGCACTCCTCCCGTCGGGTGACATAAAATTAGCCGTCCTAGAAATGCAACTCTCACGAAGTCAGTTATGACGGGAGCCAAAGTGGTTTCGAACAGGCGGAATCCGCTCGGCCAAGAAACTCCAACGACTTTTCCGCCCCTTTTCCATTCGCGTCTGACTGGAAATTTCGAAAGTCAACATGTCGGAAGGGAAATAAAAGACAAGCCCTTGCATTATTAATGCACTCCATGGAACCGTAATTTGCCAAGGAGATCCTCTTGTTTTTTTCTTTTCCTTTTCCTCGCTCAAATTAATCTGTTGCGCAAGCGATGAGGAATGGGGAACGTGAGCGTGTTGGCGTATGTCTGTTCGCTTCCCGAATGCCCTGTTGCAGCCGGAAAGTTTTCCGCCCGAAAGTCCTCATCCGCCCCACGGTTTCCTGCCCGTATGTATGTGAACGTAGGATTCTGCCAAATTTCCATTAAGGCCATTAATATGCGCTTTGAAGCCTCCAAATCGCTGCTCAAACTCTGCCCTGTGACCCATCGAAGCTACGGTTTTGGGAAGGATACAAAAATGCGGCGGTGGCTTTGGCATGAGGGAGAGGGAGCATTTCCGATTGCCATCCATTGAATGCCTCGCTCGACTTTGAATTTTAACGGGTGACCGATTTGGACGGCGGCTTCGGCGAGTCCTAAAAATTATCCCCGAAACCGCAAAGATGTCTGTTTTTTTTGCTCCCGGAAAAAAGAGGGCATTTTTGTCTACTTAGAAAGTAATATTACGCTCGTCATCGGAAAATCCGACTGACTTCTATACTACGTTCCAGCTATAATCTGTCGATAATGCTGAAAAATACGGAAATATAAATGTGAATTTAAGGGGAGAAGAATATTATTGTAATATTTACGAGTCGCTGCATTTAAATAATAATTATTCGTTTCTTGTTAGCGAGATAAAAATTTTACTGAAGTCTTTGTAAATAATAGTACTTCGAAACGGCCGTTTTGATCTGAAACCAGTCGCCAATACAGAATAGAATACTAATGAAAATACAGAATATAGAATGGAATACTAATGAGTTCAGGCTTAACTCTGTGGTACTGAGAGGCACGAAACTCTACAATGAGACTTTTACTTTGCCACTAAACAAGATATTGACGACTCAGGTTTTGCAGCAATGATGTATCATTAGGTATGTCATTATGGAGTTGTGTGATACATGGAACTTCCACAGTAGGCCTTTATTCGACTAAATATGGTTTCTAAAGTCGAGCAAAATAGTATCTATTATATCATAATTTTCTTTCGCAGAAATGAGAACGACGAGCTTAAATAAAGTAAAATATTGTAGCGGCTAAGACCTAGAGTTTTATCACGTACAATTAGTATATGAATAAAATCTACGGAGGAGACCGTGATATTGTGGAAATTCATGATATATTTGTACATATCTTTGTAATATAATTAGTATATACTACATTGTTATCTATTCTTCAAGGTATTTCTTAGTATTAAGATTTAAAATATCTCCTTATATAGATTATAGGCAAAATAATAACGGCACTTACAAATACAAATTATACGAAAACAAGCTAGTTTTGAGTGTATTAGGTTCAAAGATCCTATTCGTACTATTTACATTTCAAAATATTAAATACTGCTACTGATGATCTGGTGAACTACTTTTGTATCGTTTTCTAACGGATATAAGGGAATGTACTCTATCCCCACGATATCCAACGATGGGAAAATGGAAATAACAATTTTCTCGCAGATGCAGCCAAAATATTTCAAATTCAAGATAATGAAAATAAGTCGCGAGTGAAAAACTTTGGAACCCAATTCCACTGTTTTCAAAGAAAAATAAGAAATGTTTCAGGTTCAAAAGTTACCAGATTACCAGAAGACGATTAAAGAGAAATATTACCTAAAGTTTTGGAAGGAAGACAATCTTAAATCGAAAACAAAGGGTACAAATTCATAGTTGTTCCAGTTGGATAGTTGTTCCAAGTTGGGTAGTCTAATTGTCTAAACGAGACAATATCTCCTGGCAACGGAAAATTTAAGTCTTAAACAGTGAAAATAAATTATATGCTAACATTAACGATAGGGTGAAAACCATATAGTCTGCCGTTAACAAATTTGGAGAGATGATAAATAACGGATAGTCTTGAAAATAACTTCCTATCACGCCTGTTTCAGGAGGAACATCAATCAACTTTCCCTTAATCACGAATGAGATTCATAAATGTGTCGCAACAAGATGTTAATGTTGATGTGGGCGATTCAACGTCAGCCGCCAGCTGTTCTGTCTTTGTTTGGAGACTAATTTATCATGTATTTTGAAACCGAACGTCTGTCCGGTGAAATCAACAAAATGTTAGGGAACACAAAGCTTCTTTCCCCTCCGTCGAACTAACACACCAACAGAAGCAGAGATATCACGCAATACGTTAACGCTCATATTTTGATACTATTCGCTCCTTTCGGACAGGAGATCACTGATCTAATGACTAGAGGCACAAGAAATTGATAAATTTCGAGGAAACTTTCGAATCATAATATTTCTTTCACATAGTCATTATGTATTTATGTATAATCTGAAGACTTTAGCTCTAAATTAGTCAATATTAGTTATATCATGGTTCATAAACTTATATCAGAGTTTATCATTTGCGGTCTATAGTGGACTATTTCTCACCCAAGGTTTAGTATAGAAAAAGGTTAGTGCAGAAATAACTATAATTTAAATTAAAGTAATTAGCGGATTCCATCGTGAATATCTCAGCCTTAGATATTTTAAACCTTGCGTCCCATCGAATTATATTGTATCATTGAACTTGATATATATCACTTCAAAGCCACTTTTATTATTAGGGATACGTCAAAGAAGAGTCTATTACAATAGAAAATCATTATTCATTTGGTAACCCATTCATGATTTCATAAAATGTAACGAATATTATTATGTCAGGTTTCTATTTTAATTTGCTAGACGTATGTATGGATGTTTTTGCACTGCAAAAATTACTGTGGTAGAAAATATGTGTTAAATGCATCCCCTAGAGTATATTTGTTGAATAGATGTGTTCAATGTGTATGTGACAAGAGTGTGCCATTTCTTACCTGTTCCGAAAAGAGCTTGGTTTATCACTTCAATAGAAACCGATATTACGTCATATCTACATTTAATACTCTTTGTCATTCGAATATCAATGCGTTCATATTTTAGTCACAATGAAATGGAGACGAAATTTTGCTTTCTAATTTATATATAAATACAGAAACATGTTTAATTTAATTGCTTCTACTGAAAATGTCCTTCTATTTAAAGAATCCAGATATAAAAGTAAATCGATAATCGGGTAATTCAAAAATAATAATATGACTTAGATAAAACTTAAAATGTACTACTTATTTACATTACTTATACAAATTCATGAGATCCTAAGAGTTTCGGTATATACCGCCAAATTTTACATCGGCAGATATGAACTCACTGATTGCATTTTTAACGTCGAATGTGCAAATATCTACCAGCATCTACCATATTGTTAAATTCAACACTTATCGTTATGCCATTTTCAACTTTCGATCATATTTATCAAAATTTGAAGGAGAGGACATGTGAAACAGATACTCAGATTTCTGTTTTTATTTATATGACATAACTTTTAAAAGTTATTTCTCTTAATCGAATAGAAAAGTATAATATATGGAGTTATCACTCGATAAAAAATCCTGTTATTTAATTTTTCTCCATGGGTACAAGGATGACGTAAAACAAAAGCGTCCACTTACGAATAAAAACTCAAATAAGCGTTTCAATAAAATTTGAATTAGCTAAATATTTCTCTAGTTCTCGCCTCTAAAAAGGAATCTCCGGATAAATGGCAATAAGGTACGTGAGAATCCAAGCTCTTTCAACGGAATGACCTCCCTTGAGCACATCTCAGTCCCTATCCTCAAATCCTTGACACAGTCTTGTCCAGTAATTAAGGGTAATGCTCTACAAAATGTCCCCCAAAAAACTCCTTATTGGTTCGCTAGTGACTGTAGCAATCTGCTCTTCCCCTCTCCCCATCCCTTTTCCTGTAGATCCGAATCGGGTGCCGAGGGGGATTGTATGGTGTGAGAAGGAGCTGCAAAGCCTCGATGCTGCATCACACAAAGGTCAGTAATTTTCTGCCCTCCCTTTTCCATCGGCTTGCTTGGCTTTGATTAGAACCATCCCTTCGAAATGCCTGCCTGCTTTCCTTAACAAAGTCTGAAGATCTGGGAATACCAGAAATATCTACGAAAAAACATGATAATATTACCTAAATATTCATAAACATGCAGCCTTTGGTTTTATCGTAACAGACTTTTCATATATGTTAGGAAGCAAATCTCAATTGAATTGCACATTTCACCTTTCCGTTAAAATCAAATTATTCGTTGTATCAATATTTGTTTCCTGTTTAATGCCTCAATGAAACATTATTGACATTACATTAAGTAACATTAAATGTTACTAATTTCTCATTGGAGCATTATTAATATTCAACCATTAAAAGAAACTGATATTGATACAACGGATTATTTAGAATTAAATGGAAATTACGTAAAAAAGTTGACAGAAATTCGTCACTCACTAAGTATTTGATTAGCAGAATATAGGTTAAAGTAGACAAGGTAAAACCAAAACCTTTGCTGCTAATTTGTAATTGAAGTGCTATCTTTCTATGGGAAGACGTAAAACACACACAAACACTACTTATCAGTCAAATGCAACCTTGCTTTAAATTAGAAAAAATTGGTAAAGAAATATCAAATTAAGTGCTCAATTTTACAAAAATTTATTCAAAAGAAAATATTAAGCCAGCTGAATCATTAGTAATTTGCCATTAAGGTGAGCTAATAGTAACGGTTAAAATATGTTTGAAGGACTATAGACTGTTCATACTCTCTCTCTCTCTCTCTCTCTCTCTCTCTCTCTAAGCTTTTTACAAGATTATGTGATTATATTGGCTCAGATTAAATTATTAATAGCATGGATAAAGGAAAGGAAGGTAACTTAGTAGGTTAACTTAACTAGCATGAATANCAATACCTGCCCGGAAAGTGGGAGACCTGGGTTCGAGTCCCAGTCGTGTCGCTATTTTTCACACTTGTTATTCCTTTATTAATAGCATGTTATTATTATTACCTCCGGTGTTTCGTTTCAGGAATATTTAATGGTGAAGTGAATATATTTACTCCGCACGAAAAATGTTGTTTTACTGTTGCACGAGTGTTTTGTGTTGCATGAACTGAATTTTCAACAATATTTTATTATACTCCAACAGGGATAAAAATTTCTTTGTAAACTAAAATTTCAGCGGCTCAAAAGTGCAGTAAATTGGACACAGTGATGCAAAAATGAAAACAGTTGCATTTTAGCTAATCTAAAAACTAGAATGTTAGAGGAAGTCTAACATGGTGACGAAGCAATTAAAACTTTCGAAAACTGTGCTAGCAAAAATTAGTCTCATATTTTTACGGAAGAAATGAAGAGGTTCCCCTAATGGGTTCATAAATATCTCAGATAATGAAATCTTGCAGAAATTTACGAGTTTGCGGAAATCGAGCTTTTGGGGCTCAATTTCGATCGTTCTAACCATGAATCTAAATCTTCCTTTGAAGTAATTTTTATATGATTAATTTAAACTTAAAAGTTAGATTAATCTTATCAAATAATAATGAACCCGATGAAAATAAACCTCAGTTTTGGGCATTAAGTACTTCAAAAATTGGTAATGAAGATTCGCAAAATGAGAAATCAGTCTCTGACCAATAGCTTCAATAATATTTGTATGAAAATGAAACTTGTTAATGATCAAAACAGAACTAGGGATTTATTAAACCAATTTAGAATTGTTATGCTCAGAAATTTAATGATTATCTACTATATATACTAACTATATGTATATCTGATGTTAGTTATTTCAGCGGCTCTATAGGAAAATGTTTGACTTACCTACGCCTTCACACTGATTTCAATACGCACGTCTATAAAATAGATTAAAGATACTATCAAATGTAAAACAGATGTGAGCAATGGTGACGTCTTGGACTGCATATTATGTCTCTCACTTCCAGGGAAGGTATTTTTTTACCACCAAACTATCATGCCTCGGCTCTTCCACACCATTAATTCTCAAAGAAATTCTGTTAAAAATAATAAACGTTACTCTTCCATTAAAAAAATCACGCCTTTGCCAAAGGATTTTAAAATAGGAAATCATTTAGCGGTCTTCTTTTCCCAGGGGTTCCAGAAGATTCAAATAAAGGTGGAGAGATATAATCAAGGCTTCCACGCAAAGGAAAGAGAGAAACATGAACGAAACGAATTTTGCGATCGAAGAATGAATGTCCCGCCGCATATAAAGAACAGCCTGACTCTTCCATTAAGAAACGATCCCTTCCCGGCGTGGAAAGTTTTTGAAAGAAACCCGCTTTGAATCGGAATCCTCTTAACAACCTATGAATTCCAGAAAAAGCCTTTCATCTCCCCGTAAAAGCAAACAATTTCAGTTCAGTGCGTGAAGTGTTTTCTTCTGTTTTGTAAAAGGGCACTTGTACATCACTTTACTCTCACTCTCGACTTGCGATTCTTAATTCATTTTTGCATCAAATACTTCCTAATTAAATGACTCTTTTGACTGTTTTATGCGTCTCTTTTGATCGAAATAATATCGAGCTCTGTCTATTCATTCCTCTAAAAACAATATTTTAGCTCACGATACTTCCGAAAATTATCGAAAACAATATATCCTGCGTGGAAAAAATACTCAATTTATGTCACCTCTCACGAGAACCTTATCCCAGTTTCGTCTTTTTCATTAAACTTCTTAAAGTAAGCTTTTCTTGCCTTGCTGCGAACGTATTCGTTCTCCATACGGATTTCAACTAATATTGCGGTAAATCATAATAAAATGAAATAAATTATTTCCTACAGTTAACAACACACTTTCACAATATTTTATTTAAACTTTCATATTTCGTTTCAAAATATGAGTCTCATAAGAAAGTAAAGTAAAATTCCATCCTGCATGGTGATAATTTGATTAAATATAACGTCTTTATTTTCAACGATACCCCAATTCAGTAATCCTAGCTTCGAAGAGTCATCCGCATAAAAGTCGCCATTTTCAGGAAAACAATAATTTATAATGTTTTAAATATTATGATATCCTTGTCCAAAATATTTATTATGGCCACACAATTAAAGTACCTTATTCTTGAGTTATATTATTCATGCCAACATGAATGCTAACTTCAAGCAAAACAAAATATTCGAACTTAAAATATAGTATATTACCGAGGAATGCTTCTCGGGTTTCCAGCCGGGTGATGATGTTTGGAAGCTCCAACGTTTCGGCCGCGACCTCTGCTGCCATTCTCATCCTTGAGAATGGCAGCAGCCATCATATCATCATATCAACATCATCACCCGGCTGGAAACCCGAGAAGCATTCCTCAGTCAAATACACCGGGAAAGCATCAGATCCTAGTATATTACCATTTAAGAAGACAAGAAAATACGTAAAATCTTTACCTAGTAGTAAATTGTAATTTTCAACACTATTTATAAGGATGGAAATAAATGAAAGAATAATAAATTATAATAAGGAAATTCAGAACTGATTGATTAATTGTTACGTCCCAATTATCCTAAATATTGTTTGCGCAATACTTTTGGCCCTTTTCCCTCATTGACATTGAATTATCACACGTCCTCCCCAAGCATCCGTGCCGGCGATATTTTGCTTGCATTAATGAGACATGATTAATAACGCAGTTATTATCTCATAATAGCTTCCCTTTGTTTAAAACAGCTCATAAAGTTCCCATCCTTTCCATTAACTGCTTTGATTCATAGCTCATAAGAAACCTTATCGCAAATTAAAACAATCAAGAATACATTACAGAAAATGAATTATATTTATATTAATTATTGTCTCCTGCTGCACCAATGTTTGTATGAACAAAAATTTCAGTAATAATCATACACCGTTTCAAATCTATTTTAAATTAAAAACTAAAGAAGAAAATAATACAACTTCATGACAGATTTTAGGAAAATATGTTTCTAAATATAGTATGGGCAATCCATTCCTCATTAACCATTTTCTATCATTGTTCATTCGGAGGAGTTGCTTTCCCTGGAACATTGATGGAATGTGCAACAATTTTTTGGTAACTTTATTGCGCGTTTTATTAAACATAAACAATGAAGAGAAATTCCTATCCCAATTTTTCCAGTATGAATAACCATTTTCTCGAAATGGTTAAACGCGCCTCAAAATATTCAAGGAATTTTCAGGTTCCTTCAATGCAGAGGAATTATTACGGAGACACCAAATAAAGGGTAGGAGGAAGACGAAAGGTGAAGGAGAAAGTAAGAAAGAATGGAAAGGGTACGAAAATGCGGAGATAGAAAAGAGTAGAATGGAAAAGCAGGAGGAGTTAGCGCCGATGGAATTTCAACCTCTTCAGCCTTGATGGGGAAGGAGGTTCCCTATGCTTAATGCTAGGAAAGGGAGGAAAATAAATTGAAAACGGAACAAGTGACTGAGTGATGTCGACTCGAGAGCACCAGTCCCAATTGGTCCCATTATTTCATAACAAGATCTCAGACTCTTATATAATCGTAGGGCTATCGTTTTCTCTTTTTCCTCTCTCTTACCCTCATTTATATGGAAAACGTCGACTAATGATGAAGTTTGCTGATGTTGCCACAATGAAAAGTTGTGCTATTTACTTTCTGTATGAAGTAATAATCATCCCAAAGAGAACATTCGTGGAATGAACGTTCTAACTAAATAATATCGGGGCCACGGAGAGCTAAGTAGGTAGCGCGTTCGCCTTTGATGACTGTGGTCCCGGGTTCAATACCCAATATGGGGAAGCATTCTTTCCAAATGGCCTGAGCGATCGAAGCACTTTTAACTATACTACTACTAAAGCAATTCAATTAAGGCAGCTCTGAAAAGAATGAATGTAATAATGTGAAAATACTACACCGAAAGGATAATTTCGAGTGGGTATCTTCTTAAGAATAAAATCGATATTAACAACAGACATTCTGGATATAAAAGATCGTCATGAATTGGTTCGATATAGGTCAACCAACAATACAAAATTTATTATTTGTGTCAGGAAAATTATGAAGTTATTCACATATCCGCCCTACCCGACTTGACTCGATAGCAGGGAGATGGCCGCCTTAACGCCCCTACCTAAACGTTTTTCAGGAAAACAGTTCAGCTAAACTTATTTCAAGAAATCGTCATCATTATTTGTTTCTCATCCATAAAATGTTTCAGGAAAATATTGAAAAATCAGAAAAATATAATTATACTTTTATCCAAATTAACGAGGAAAAAATAGCGAATAAAATGTAGAATGAACCTTATTCTTAACACTGCCTGTCATATTTTAGATTTACCTGGCATTCATTAATAGAGCGAATGAAACGATTTGGTAGAAACTCGACAAATGAGAAAATGATTTTTGAGTGACATAAAACTTGGGTAAAATGTCACACAAGTGATAATAAAGAGACATATTATTTTGTTAAAACCGCAGAAAATTTCAGCGGACCGATGGTCAAACCTTCAACTTCAATTTAGGGTACCACATCGACCGCTCTGAACGTCTCTTAATGATATATTCTAGGCTTCGTCCTTGACTAGAGCATCAGGTTAATCACCACCCAAGCGTAAACGGGTCTAAACATTCACGTATGAAAGCAGCCTCGTCATTTCTTCTGATTTTTCTACGTTGAAAAGGACCAAATGCGGGAGTATCTCAAAGAATGATGACAATCTAGATGACCGATCAAAGGGATCCACTGCTCTTGTAGAAGAGTTGCAATGCACTACATAAAATGTCCCTCCATATATTTTTTCTTTTCTACCATTTAACTGCCTCTTTATCCTTTGAGGTTTTCTCTCAAATATCCGTTTCTTATACTCGTGGGAGGGACAAAGATCTTTTTGATCTCAACTTCAAGATAGCGGTCGAGAATATTTGGAAGAATCGCCCACACGACTTCCCAAGAGATGACTTTCTACTTAAGCTACATTTAAAAACCGTATAAATAATGATTTTGACAAAGGATGGCGAAGAAAATCTTTAAATCATTTTAATGAAGAATTCATCGCATCATTTTAAGCCTGCTATCTCCGTGGGACTTTTCTGGATGTGGAATTAATTCACAAAGAGAATGCTTTAGTCAGGCATCCAAATTTTAAAGCCCAAGTGATACGAATTGTTAATTTAACAAAATATCTAATTTTTACTTATGAAGAAACAAAAGAGAGAACGATTAGATTAATCACTATTAGAAATGTACTAAAACAATTCTCGCGACAGGTTTTAAAGACAAAATAATCACGAAAATAATACCATACGAATAAATCGAAATGCAGAATAATTCATAATATCCAAAAAAAATTCTGTAGCATTAAAAATTTAAATTCGATTAAATAAATAAATTTTCAAATTTTTTATGTGACTTTATAAAATTTAAATTTTATTCCTTGTTTTCAATTAGAACTTTGCAGATTTGTAATGAAAATTCATTTTATCCTAAAAGATGAGCCAGAAAGAGTGAAATTCTCTCTTCCTCATTGTGTTAATATCAGTAAAATGGCAATTACAATGGCAAATGAGCAAGTGCTTCAAAATGTAAGCAATTGATATCTATAATTATATGCATTTAAAATATTTTACCTCTGCCTTAATTAATAAAAATGTCTCGTTCATTATTCTGAATTTTTTTTAACTATTCATTGACGCAATATAATGACAATTCTTTACCGTTCTAAAAATCTCCACTAACCTAACCTAATCTCCTAAACCTCCACTACCTTTGCTTTAAAGATTGGGCTGGACTTGAAATATCAAAGGAATGGAGATAATAAAGGGAAAGGAAAATAAGTTCTTGAACCGCTCTGTACTTGTGCTGAGAAAGCGATCTCGTTCGCGTACTTTGGCGCTCCTCCCTCCTTCGAAAGGTATCCACAGGGACGGCTATCGTCCGCCACTGCTTCCAGCTTCCCATTATGAAACACTGTTAACTTACACTCTCTTCTTGACCTCAGCCCGACCTCAGAGGGCCTCTCACCTCATAAGGACTTTGTAAATTCGGGGTAAACTCGAGAGCTTCTTCGCTTAAGAATTTTCTCACGTCGAGAGTAAATCTAACGAAACAATAATTTTTCATACCTTAACAAGCATAAGCAACAATAAGAAAAAATAATCAATAAAAGAATGTATGAGTTACCCGATGGGGCATGGAAGAAATATACAATTAATTTAAATACTCCCAAGAGACAATTTGAATATAAATTGGTCTAATCGGCTATTGCTGGAAGTTGCAAAACTATTGGTAAATTTAATATTTCAGATCCATCAATATCAAATTAACTCTACGTTACCTTTTTCAAAAATATATTTCAAAATGAAAGAAAGAGGTTTCAAGAGTTAGGAAAGTCAACTTATAAGGGTAAAAGACCATTATACTTTTATAAAAGGTTTTTATAGTCCTGAACTATATACTAAGGTCGTGATTGTGGACTATGCTCCTTAGTCAGACGGATCACTTACCCTTGCCTAATAAGTCTCCCAAATGGCACGTTCTGGCACGATAATTCAATTGGAAATTGAACTCTGAAGAAAAATCACAACATTTCGAAGTACATTCACTCAATTTTTCTAGAAAAATATGCTATTTTTACCTTCTGTCGAGATATATCTAAATTGTCCAATGTAAAATTGGAATTTCGACATTGAAGTACGCGGAACCACAGTAACCAACGAGTAAAAATACAGTGAACAAAGATCTACAGAAATACAGTGACCTGCTGGATTCGTTTGGTTTTCTTCTTTGGCTGCATTAGATTTATATTTCTATAACTCATCCTCTGCCCCGATACTTTCATTCTACGTCTTTCTATATTATGTATCTCTTTCGGACTTCATCCCCTGTCACACCAATCCCACCTTTCGCTTGGATTTCGCGTCTTTTCTTTCTCTCCGTCTTTCACTTAAGTGTACCCTTTTCCACATATTTATATCCTCGCCGTATCGTCTCTTTTGTCCTCTACATCCCCTTTTATCTCCCGAATAACTCAATCTCTCATTCTCTTCTATAAACTCTTCTTTATGGTTCCGAACATTACTTCGCCTTGCTCCATTCGCCCCAACGTTTTTACATTTCTTCCCACTTCCGCTTTTCAGCCGGCCATTCTCTTCTTCCCTCTCTTTTTATGTTCCTTTTTCTTGCGTTATCCCTGCCTTTGAGTGTTATCAACGCAGTTTCTGGAGAGAAATTGCGTTTTATCGCGTGCGCTTTTATTTCGATTGTAATAAAATTCGCTCTCCAGGGAATTTTCTCTTAAGCCGTTTCCACGTACTTTTCACGTGAGCTGCTAAATCATCGATAATGTTTCTCTTACGGAGTGGGATTGGAGAGAGATACGGCAGTGCTCTAAATAATTACCAATTCTAAGATCCTGTAAAGACGGCAGGAAAAATTTAGACTTTATTGTTTCGGTAGAGCTTTGAAAGGTATTCCCAATAGAAACCAATCGAACGAAACCAATGCTGACTATAAAACGTAAAATTGAGCTGAATTTCATGAATAATCGTTTTCGAGAGAAAGAAGGGGTAATCCTCAACTTCGTGTTAAAAAATAATCTATCGGCTTTATATTCACTGATATTATTCAAAGTGACTCGATAAAAAATTAGTGACTTGATTTTAATTGCAGCTTATTTATATTTAATTGCAGTTATAGCAGTTTTAGCCTGCGCTAAATTATTGTAGCGAACTGCTCACTTCTTGAAAGTGATGAAGTTATAATGAACTGTTTCAAAATGACCTCATTCTACATCTTGGTCAACTGTTACAATCAATTTTGAATACATAAGATAAAAATTTTCCCTAATGCCTAACTTGATCTTCATGAAGTAGCCGGAATATTGAACTTAGTACGATAATACACAACTAAATTGCGTATTTTAATACCTGCTCAACGCTATGGAGGATGAGAGATAAGACTAACATATTTTATCGGAGTACACGGATGAGTAAATAACACATCGACAAATTATTTCATAAAAATTTCTAATCAGGTAATAAATTGTATGCTTTGCAACACCGATGAAAGAGGAAAGTCTAAAAGACTGCCGTTGTTAATGAACCTCTTTCCCTAAAGACTAAAAGAGATTTTCGGATGATTCTCTTACATACAGAATCACGTCATAATTAATTTCAGCCTCTCCGAATGCTCCTGGCTCTCCCTCATGATCAATTATCTCTTGATTTATTCATTAGCTGAGACCTGGATTCGGTCCCTAACGCCCACCTGAGACGAGGCTTCGTTTTCTGCCTTCAGCGAAATTTTCTTCGTATTTTCCATCAATACTCCGTCTTTTACGTCCCCTTCGAATATGCGCTCCCGGCGCCGACTTCCTTTCCCTCTCCTGGCCCTTTCTACCCTGTCTCTCGATTCCCTTCCACCTCTACATCCCTCACAGTCCCTAAACTCCGAGTCCCTCTTCTCAAAACCCGCCATCCGTCTCCGAAAAACCACCCCCTCACTTTTGGCTACCTCTTTCACCCTGTCTCGTAACTTTTCGGTCTTTCTCTTACTCTATTTCTCTCCAGCAACCAAACTTTTCCTTCATTCCATTTCAACCACCTCCTTCCTTCCCTTTGGTTCCTCTTCTTCATCCGACCCTCCTCAAACCCCCCCGCGACTCCATCTCCATCCTCCCTCACTCTCTTTCTCCGTCTTCCCTCCCTCTTTCGCTATGGTTTAAACGTAAGATGAAGCTTTAAAGACTCTCTCTTCCATTAAGTCGTTTGCTTGCGTCTCTATCATCTTCTCTCTCACTCTGCTCTTTGACTCTTTCTCGCTTTCTCACTATCCACATCCTCTCCCTTCGAATTTACATCTAAAAGATTTTTGCTCAAACTTTCTTCTTATCCCGGAATTCTTCCGGCAAAGAAATTGAGCCTCGGTGCATTGAAATAAAACACATTTGTTGTCTACCACGCGCTAAGCTTTTGTAAAAAAACAATTGAATGAAAGGTATGCGCATTGCTCGAGTTAAGTTTACAAAGTTGCAATTCAAAAAGCGGAGGAACTGATGGGATCCCGCAACAAAACCTGTGAGAAAGTCATCTGCAATCAAAAGTTCCTGCGCTTAAAAAGGCTATTCATTACAAAGATATCTCATATTTCCCACATTTATATAAGGCTTGAAACGAAAAAACACTTGGCTATAAAATTGTTTCTAATGCCTGAATGAACTATGTATCTTCATATTCCCCTTATAAAAGAAAATCTGTATTGCATAAATAACTGATAAACTAATATCAGGTAAATTAACAAAGCAATCCGTTATTAAAAAATAAATCAAAAGAATATGCCACTAAGAAAATATACGAAATGAATCAAGCATTTTCATCAACAGCAGAATTCTAGTCATTATTAACATACTTTGCAACTGTGAATAAATCTATCATAAAATATGTACTAGCGTCTATCTTCATTCCCAGTTACAAATATAAATCAAAGTCATCGATCAACGAACTTAATTCCCAAAGAAGATTATTAGCGGAATTCAATAAACTTCAATCCTGGAGGGTCCCAACAACTAACAAAAAATATTGCAATATACCTCACAATGTGATATCTATCGTGAGGCTATATGATATATAGCGAAACGATTTTCTTGCTTCCTTTCGCCGTAAGCTTCGAAGAAAAATTCGAAAACCTGATTCTTTTTGTTCGCCGCCTTATAAATTATGGTTTTGATTTAAGCAGGTACCGGGAGTTATCGGTTTCACTCTTAAAATCAAAGTCGTATCCGTCCTTCACAGACTTGTCCTTCCCTTCCATGGCCCGTTCTACTTAGCTCTCTTTCTCTCGCTCTAATTCTCCCTCCCGTATCTTTTCTCCCCTACCGTTTTCCCACCCCTCGCCCAACCCCCTCCCTCAGTTCCCACCTCGCATTGAAAATCGATGCGTGAGCTCAGCGCGAGACTGTGCAAAAGATTTCCCGTGAGGCTGGGGAGAGAGAACCCCCATCATCCCCCGCTCTCTCCCCGCAAAACACATATCTCGCCTCCCGAGAACTATATTTATCTCCTTTCAACAGTGCTGAAGAGGATGAGAGCTCCTCGCGGCTAACCTTGCGGGGATGGGGGTTTTGTCCAAACCGCGACTGTATCTTTTTATACTTTCCGTTCCGAGGGATACAATGGGCTATATGTCGCACACCGTTAAGGGGTCCCGTGAACGGCGCCACTTAACCTTTCCGGGCCCTCGTCATCATCCCTACTGGGAGCGCTTGGATATTGCCCTTTTCGGATGTCGATGACGCCCGTGGGCGGCATTTTTTACGGGTTAATCGGACATATATCGGAGATCGATCGGCGGTAACCTTTCCCAAAGAATGAAGAAGTCCAATTCTGAATGTTATTAAAAATTACTGCGAGCGGAGACACGAGGAGAAGCGCGCCAATTAGTGGCTTCTCGCGCATTTGTTATGAGGGATGAAAATGAACTCCGGTACGGTAGATGGGTTCATTAATCTGAAAAAATGGAAAATTGAATTACGTAAATTTCAGCTGATACACTCCTCATAACTACACTATACTTTCTGCTGAATTTCATTGTGAAATTTATTTGGATAAATCTAACAAATAANCTGAAGTAGGGACTAACGGTCGAGGAAAAGCTGAGAAACCAAAAGAAGGAAAAGGATAAATGGAAGAACTCGATGTCGAACGCCAAGTAGATAACGCTCTAGAGATAAGGGGGAGGAGCAAAAAGGGAGGAGAAAAGGACCGAAAGAAACCAGAAAGTAAAAGTTATATTGTATTTAATAAAGAAAGAAAACACTTCGATACATTTACTTTGCATGAATTTCCAAGTATGAGTAATCAAAAATTCTCTCTTTCAAACCTAAAATACTATGTTTAGAAGTGATGAGTCCCTCATTGCAATGAATAATTCACTCGCTATACCTTACTTCCAACCCCTTAATCATAAGAGAAATGTATTAGATTAATTCTGTTAAGTTACTATAAATACACAAAAAATATTATAATTTCTCTGATCTTTCATTTCAATCTTTATGCTATATACCAGCTAGTAAACCGTGTTTCTGATTTACGATCCAGATCATTTCCAGATTTTCAATGCAGATGAAGAAGGATTCAATTTGACTAATGAAAATGTGGCAAATGGATGAGTTAACAAGGTCATTCTTTTCTGTGGACTTTAAATCATAAATTACATATTTACCGACGAGTTACTCTCCTAACGCATCTCAAGACAATAACTCCATATATCGTAGATACTTCAGGTAAACGTAATATACAATACAAATTGTAATATCTACTATACCAAAAGCGATATTCAGTAAAAACTTCAGAGTTGTGAATAGATACAAGGTTAATACAGAAAAGTCCTGGAATATTGAAAATCGCGTCTTCGAATGTTAGGCATTTTTTGTCATTATTTTTTCCCTTCACTTTAGAAATTAGCTCTATATTTCCACCTCTACCAACCTTTCAGTATATTTCCTTTGAGGCAACATTCAATATCCATGTCATATAATTACTTCTATCGATTTTACTTCATGTATTATTTTATCCATCCAATTTTCACAACTCTTTTAATACATTCGATCCAACCAAGGGCACTATCCTTGGTAATTCTCTTAAACTTTCAAGTGCTCTTGTTTTTTGAACGCTGGAAAAATATTACCAACGTCTTTACTGTTTGCACGAACAACCATTTTAACTTCGTCAATTTTCTCTAAAAGTATGCGATAAAATATTTCGTATTTGCTTTAAACGTTCGTTATTCACAAGACTCAAATTGTGTTACGATTCCAGCATTTCATAGAATAAAACATAATGATATACAATATAGAATGAAATATAATATATAATACAGATAAACTCATATCTTTTCTTCAAATCGTCCACCCTTAATTACAGTTGATTCCTATTAAAACCAACAGAGTGAAATCAGTGCCTTCGCAGCAGTGATATTAAAGAGATTATTTTTTTGGTTACATTATCACCTCGTGATCTTTACAAGGTTGATTGTACAATTTTTACGAAAGATTGTACAGTTCGAGGAGAGAGGATCGCCTCCAGAATTTGCAATTGGTGCTTTTATACGCGGGACATTTTCAACAGAAATGTAATTCTTCAAAGCAGAGATCAATAAAGGCTAACACGTATAAGAGGTACTCTTCACTACGCCTTAATTAAGGTTTTAGGAAGGAAGACAAGTAATGAAAAAGAAGTCCTTCCACCAGATTTAAACTCCAGAAAACCAATCTACAGGACCTCAAATCAGAAAAGCTTTCCAAAATCTAGTTTTAGGAACATACTCCTCTACGTCCTTAATAAAAAAAGAACGAATTGCGGAAGGGATGTTGGGGAGACATGGACAGAAGGAGAGAATGAAGGAGGGGAAAACCAGAGAATAATCCCTTAACAGCTTTTATATATCTTCCAAATTCCCGTGCGCGCGCTGGGCTGGGCCGACAACCATAATGCGGATGAAGTTCGGTTGGTTTGACGAAAATATTCCCTGTCGTCGGACTCGTTGCCGTGTCGTGGAAGGAGAGACGTGAGTGAGGGAAACAGAGAGAGAAAAGGAAGTCATTGTACGTGAGCGGTGTACCAAAGCCCCATCCTTTCAGACGAACGTGGGTGGTTGAGCTCTGTAAAGAGCGGGCTGGAGTAGAGGAAACATCAGGAGAGGGGATAATGGAGAATGAGATAGAGAAAGAAGCGAGTGGCAAATCGAAGGAAATTTGAGAGGAAATAAGAGAAGGTGGAGGAAGAAAAGGAATCGACGATAAAAATATTCCCGAAGCAACTGATGAGCAAAATTCCAGGAAATCCTGGAAGGAATCGAGTAAGAGATGACATTTTATTGGAAAAATATGCATAATTGCTGAAATATCATCTTCTAATTTGCACTTATGTAATTCTAAAGTTATCGACTATTTTTACATAAAATGGAATTAAAAAAGGATCGAAACGAAAAATATTCACTAATTTACATGTATCTTAAAACACAGGCATTCACCAATGTTGTTAATCAATGGCGTATTAACTTTACTAATCTTCCGGAATGCATTCTTGAGATTTCAGTTAGAATGGGTTAATTTACATGAAAACACTCAGACCCTAAGTGCAACAAGGTAGTCAAATATCTTTTCATGGTATTATGTGGTGTATAACGATAAATAAAAATTTTAGTTTAATAATGAAGCGAATTTTTCGAAAAAAACATGAAAATTTATTTTTTTATATCAAGAATTTAGTTATTTTCTCTTCTTTTGTTCGCGTTTACGTAGGTTTCGAAACGTAAATGAGTTAGTATTTCCCGTCATTCCAATATTCTAGAGTACATGTTTTTTGAATGTTTTACGAATTTCCATCGAAATAAGCGGCTTAATTGATAATTTAAAATGCCAATAATACACCTATGTGTCATTATAAGGTAAAAGTGGAAAAAATTTAAATGAAATTTTCTATGAAATTTCACAATCGTGTAGCACCGTATCCTTATGGGCGGGCAACCGGAAATGTTATCCTCCTATTTGGTATGCAACCATACGATCACCTCTACGAGCCAATTATGGATTCCTTAAGGAGAGTGAAATTACCCAAAAATATATATTTTGATTTTCCGTTATCGATTTCAATACATTGACCATCCAAATAGGTTATGTGAGAAACAAATTTGACGGTATTTACCTGCAGAAAGGGTAGCGAAAACCCTCGCTTCTATAGCTTAGAGGAAATATAGCACAAAATTACTTTCAAACTCTCATATACCCTTCATAATGAACACATGCTGCCTGAACCCTTCAAATGGGATTCTGCCTGTATATATGTGAAGATGAGATAGATTGAGAAGAGGAAGAGGGGCATAGGGGGAGGAATAGCAAGAAAGGAGGAGAGAGGTAAATGGCGACCCGAGGGAGAAAGACGAACTGAAGTAGGGACTAACGGTCGAGGAAAAGCTGAGAAACCAAAAGAAGGAAAAGGATAAATGGAAGAACTCGATGTCGAACGCCAAGTAGATAACGCTCTAGAGATAAGGGGGAGGAGCAAAAAGGGAGGAGAAAAGGACCTAAAGAAACCAGAAAGTAAAAGTTATATTGTATTTAATAAAGAAAGAAAACACTTCGATACATTTACTTTGCATGAATTTCCAAGTATGAGTAATCAAAAATTCTCTCTTTCAAACCTAAAATACTATGATACAGACAGTTTTATCAGAAAGGTAGCAAATATTTTGAACATAAGAGAAATTTCAGAAAAGATGGAAACATTTCGAATTTTATAGTCTCTAAAAATATTTTACGATACAGGTTTCACAATTTCGTAAATACAATTCGTATTACATTGTCGAAAAGGGATGAATCAACCAACAAATAACTAGGACTCAAAAGTAGAGGCCAAACTGATGAGTACTAATCTTCCTTATCTTCCAAAACATGAGATTGTTACTAAAGGTTTCTATCAGAATTATTAAAAGTAATACATATATAAATAAGTTAGTTTATGATGATTGAAAACTTTTCGAATAAACAGAAAATAAAATGGTTTCATAACAAACTGCACATGTTTACAATTACGTAAAAGTCATCCCGAGGAATGTTTGGCCTAATATTACTGTTCTCCAACTTACGCATCAATTACAAATTTTGGTTTCGATGAAACGTAACGTATATAACAGCATTCGTCAGTAAAAGCAATAAGCGTATGCTGCCTAAAAAGGAATCAGGAGGAATCATTACCAAAATGTCGTCATTGATAGTTTGCCGCAATGAACAGTGTTTATTTCTTTTGTATTTATATCGGAAATCTTCTTCCACTGGAATTTCAAATAGAGGCTAAAAAACCTTTTCCGAAAGAACCAACGAGTTTTCAATCTTCCTGCGTTGCCTCCGCCTATTTTGATAATCAAATTCATAATACATTTATAAACGGTAATCCTTCCATAGAATTTCTTAGTATTGCTCTACTATTTTCTTTACGATCTTCTCTTTTAGATGATAAGTTTTATTCCTATTTCTTTCATTATTCGTTCATATCCGGTTTTATCATTCGTAGCCTTCCTCATCGTCTCGAGAACTTCAATTCTAAAGTTACTATCAGACAGAAATCCTTTACAGTCGGAGCCCAAGAATCCGTAAAGAATGATAACTATGGCCATTCCCTAGCAGAGTTTCTTTTCGTTCTTTACCTTTTAGAATGGAAACATTAATATTCCATTGCTCTCCAAAGTTCAACGCCCTCGACTTATTCCTAAGCAAAACAAAGACTTGGATGCAAGAAGACCCGGGGCATGAAGTATAGGAAATGCGTAAAAAAGTTCGGGAAAAGGAATGAGAATCTTGGAAAACATCCCAGTGGCCATACATCAGCGTCTTATAAGAGGTGATGCCACCAGGAATTCCTCACTCTCCTCCATCCTTTGTAATAGTTTGTCTCTTATCTGGACTCCCACCCCTCGAACCACACCGCTCTCCGCTTGGCTTCTGTGGTTTGCGGTCAAGAAAAGGCTTTCCTCTCCGCCAACTGGTCGAGTGTTTTTGCCCGAGGCGTTTTCGAGAAGAAAGCACGAGGAGAGGTCTGCTTTCTCTCGAGAGGGAGAGAGAGTAAGGCGCGTGACGTTAGCGGTGCTTCTTTTAGAAGAAGCGAGGTTAGTGAGTAAAGAACGCTCATTGTTCTATCGCTTGCCTCGACCGACGTGCTCGTCTTAGGTAGGTAAGCGGAATGCTTTCGGCAGGTATCCTTTTCGATTCCCAAGGTTATAAAAACTTTGATGTGATACTTTAGACGGAATTCTCGTTGGGTGTCTTTTTTTTAAAGGGCCTCCACGCCACTGGTGATATTTTTCGCCACTAAAAGTAAGGCGGTGCACATATTTTAATCTTTTGACACAGTTTCCGGCACCGTAAATATAGTTTTTCGCTGAGAAATTGGAGGATAATTCTCTAACGTCAAATCTGTCTCGAATACCACGTCCTATAGACATTCTGAAACTTATTACTGTTAAAATCGTGAGGTAAATTTATTTTGAAATGCAACAGACATGATTTGCGTTGGCTCAAATAATGTCTATGCCTATGTCTATGTTAGTACCCTGCAAGCCGCTTTTCGGCGTGTGTCAGGGGGTGCATGCTCCACGACTCTATTTCCCTAATTGATTACTTTCGCGTATCGTTAGCGGAAAAAATGAGTTCTTGAATCGATTCGTTCTAGAATCAATCTCCCTGATCTTTCTCGCAGTATCGGAACGGCCTATGCAACATGGCGAACGCGTTATATTGGCTACATCATCTCGAAACGTGCTTTCTCTACATTTATTCAGTAAATTAATACTTTGTTGAAATTTTGTAACTTCTAAATAATACATAAACCCATCATGTTCTACGAATAAGGTTCTTACACTGCGCATTCAAAAGATACTCTCGAGTCTGTCAAGCTACATATTCTAAGTTAATCTTCTTGTTTGAGATGTGTAGTTTATAAAATGATCCTCCTGATAAGCATTTCAGCTAAACCGGACATTTCCATTTCCAATTAAACGATATGCATGTTTCTGCCGAAAAATACTTCATGTATCACAACTTCCATGTTTTATCTGAACGAGCATGTTTTTATCTTAAACCGTTCATTATTTTATTAGTTGAAATAAAGCAATGCTTAAACTACTCTGACGCATCCCTGGAATATAATAACATGACATAAATGGGAACGCTTCAGTAAATACAAAATTTTAGAGTATAATCTGATTATCGAGTTATTTTTTTAATGATCTCAGACGGAGTCATGGATGATTTCTATCCGTTTTTTTAGTAAAAAATCTCTGCCACCTTTCATGAGTGAAAATTTTAAAACGCATCTTCATGGAAGGTTGATACACTCGAAGAGGGAATGAAAATTTTACGATTCCTGAATGAAGAAACGAGGTTAATACCAACTCGTGAAAAGAGAGACGGTCTTCAAATAAGTGACAACGCTTGAGTTTGCCAAAGATACACTTTTGTTGTCAATGCGTCCTCTCCAACGGTCGGATGATACACACACGAGAAATGCACGGGAATAAACATGTGTTGGGTTTTGAGAGCAAACTTCTGCTGTACAAATGGTGGGGATCAACGGATCAACGGATTTTGTTTCCACGGAGATGAAAAGGTGCATCTACAAAGAGCTCCACTTTTACAAAGCAGAGTCAAGAATTGTGTTAACGAAAAAGTACAGCTATATAAATTTATTTATTTTCTCGTATCGTGCCATAAAGTTTTCCACGAGTGGAAAACGAATTTGAGCGCTGAATTTTTTTTTTTATATCCATGAATTTCCAAGTAT
Organism: Ladona fulva; assembly: GCA_000376725.2. Taxonomy (NCBI): domain Eukaryota; kingdom Metazoa; phylum Arthropoda; class Insecta; order Odonata; family Libellulidae; genus Ladona; species Ladona fulva. The sequence goes on along the minus strand of KZ308477.1, from coordinate 1,517,402 downwards.
GAGTAATCAAAAATTCTCTCTTTCAAACCTAAAATACTATGATACAGACAGTTTTATCAGAAAGGTAGCAAATATTTTGAACATAAGAGAAATTTCAGAAAAGATGGAAACATTTCGAATTTTATAGTCTCTAAAAATATTTTACGATACAGGTTTCACAATTTCGTAAATACAATTCGTATTACATTGTCGAAAAGGGATGAATCAACCAACAAATAACTAGGACTCAAAAGTAGAGGCCAAACTGATGAGTACTAATCTTCCTTATCTTCCAAAACATGAGATTGTTACTAAAGGTTTCTATCAGNACCATTTTCTCTTCACATTGATGAAATCACGAATTCATGAAGCGTGGGGATAAAATGAACAAAATGAAAGTTAAACCTCTTCGATGATTTTTGGTCCATGAAAAACTTGATATAAGTTCTCTAAATCACTCGTGATTGATTTTCATTCGTGAGGAATGTCACGTACCCATGTCATTAAAATGACGGTCATACTTCGCATAGACTTATATACAGGAAGATGAGGTCACGCTAGTGTGATTCCTAGCTTCAATGGCGCTAGCTTACTCTTTCAGAAAACAATTTTCCTTGATAACAACCAGGAAGACCATTGATGCGTGCCTGGGGATGACTCGTTGATGTACTTTCTCGTCTCCATTCAAATATCCCGCATATCTCGGTTAACGACAACATTTCAAAGGGTATCACAATCGTCGACGCTATCCAACGTCTTTCCAGTCTATTCTACAGGCTCGTTCAGTTCTTTTTATGCCATCCGGTGTTTCGATCGATTACAACTAAAATATGCACGTATTGACTAGAGAAGACTCAAATTCAAATTGATTATCCTCTCGTAAGTTCTCTGTTCCTTTCCGTAAAGTTCTCCATCCATATGAGCTTGAATATCTATAAATGTAATCATCTATAAATATAATAATTATCAACCTCTAAGACATAAATTTGCATTTGTCCATATCGTATCTTGAAGGGAATTGTATATTTATGAATATAAATATTACATATTACAAATGTTCACATTTTCTAGATCAATTTTCAATATTTTATTGAAATCACAATGAACCAACACTTTATTATTGCAATAACTGTTGAGAAGACTTGGAATTTCATGTAAAAGGATTAATGGAAATAAATATCTCAATAGAATAGGTAAGCTTTAAACTGAAGGCCGATAAGGAAACATTTTGGCATAAAACATCCAAGAAACTCCAGGTGTTTAGCCTTCCAATTGTACTCCTCTATTAAAACCTTCAGAAATGTGTAATCGTTTTTGCGCGAATAAAATATATAGTTTCCCAAATTTTCATTAGCATTTAAGTTAGAATATTTTATCCACACATACTGCGTTTTCATTTACAAGTACTCAATTTTCGCTTATATCAATAACCACAAAAATAAAGGTAATATTAAAGCTAAAATTGAGAGAACAAGTTCAATAATTAGATTAAAATGTTTCCTCAACGATCAGTTTAAAAACTCTCTGAGAAACTATCTGAAACTTAAAGAAAACGTAAAGAAACAAAAACTGTAAGAAGTGTGACACTATCTTGAAAGTCACGTAAAAACACCATATCGGAAGATAGATTGAGCTGGAATAGGAGGAGCAAACAATGTTTTCATTAATCCAGCAGTCTAAGTTAATAAAACACATCTGTCACGGCTTGGCAACCTCTTTGCCCCTTCTTTCATAAAAATACCATAAAGCACTCGGGGTTAATTGAATGAAGATCTCTCCACTACTCAAACGCTGGCCTTATAGAGCACATGGAGAATATGTCGTTCACAGGATCGTATTCCCTTATCATTCACCGCGATGAGGGAGGAATAAAAAGCATCGACGCCTCGACGGAGGGGCAAACCGTGTCTGTTAGCCTTAATGTGCCGCGAGATAACGCTGCTGTCACCTCTGAAAACCCTCTTTCGAAAACTGAGCTATGCACACTTCTCAGAACAAATTTGGATACGGTTCTCACCAATTATTTTCACTTCTTGAAATGTGTTTCTCGCTAATTAAGAGACTCTGTTGAATTTTTCGTCATTGCGCAAGAAAAAATACAAAATTTGGAGAGGATAAGGTTATTTTAGAACAAAATTACCTTTACTTTAATAACTACTCCAAAAAATCAGTTTCTTTATTCTACTTTATATGAATATGTGTAATCGTGCAATATATTTAAAAAAAACTAAGTTACTTTAACTCTTTAATTTCAAATTCTAGAAAATAATAAAATTATTCTTTACCTTCAGCTAGCAATCCTCATTCACCCAAACCCTAGGCAGAAGTTTAACCCACGCTTGTGCATGAAGTTACCCAACTGTAAAGAATGTAAAACGAAATTATATACCCCATTAAAAATTTTATATCAGTACTAAATATACATCAACCCGGTTCTTTCCATAGTACCTGAACGATCTAATTCCCTATTTCACATTTTAGGGAATAATTGGGCAACAATTTCTTGGTGTGAATATTCAATTAAGATTCGTTTTTATATTTTTAGGAGGTGTAACATAATTGCTGCTGAGAGCTAAATTCAAGTGAAAATTGAGGGAAATTTATGTATTTCCATAAAGCAAAAAAATATATAATTTCCATACAGCATAAAAATTTAAACCAACACATTTACTTCGTTTTTCGCAAACCGACCTATGATTTAAACTAAATTCAGACGTATTTTACGTGATTTGATGAACTAAGAATACATTATACAGCTAAAATAAATTAATGGAAGTAATAGTGCGAGAAAATGAGGATCTTTCCTCATGGAGTTGAAATTGATAGAGTACGTTAACAATGACATGTTCACAATTTGTTAGCTTTTCTCGAGAGCTGAAAGCTTTGGGTGAATCCAGAAAGAGAAGTTCCCATCATGTCGTAGTGCAAATATACAGCGATGATTGTACCAATTCGCCTTTAAGTGTTGTTGAAAGAAGTAGAGCCGTCCATGCTATCTTCTAGGAGCTCTCTGTAATAAAATCCTCGCATTTATTTAAGAGCTCTCTAGGTGTCTATTGTTATTCTAAGAGCTGCTCTCCAGACCTACTTTCTCATCGTATCAGATTTCGTTGAAAAGGTAAAATTATGCTCAGCTCATGAAACTGCATCTACATCTACATTAGTACCCTGCAAGCCGCCTTTCGGCGTGTGGCAAGGGGTGCAAGCACCATGAATTTACTTCGCTAATCTATTACTTTCGCGTATCGTTCGCGGAAAAAATGAATTCTTGTATCGATTCGTTTTAGCATCTATTTCTCTGATCTTTCTCGCAGTGTCTGAACGGCCTATGTAACATGGGGGGCGCATTATGTCAGCTACATCATCTACGAACGTGCTTTCTCTAAATTTATCAAGGAGATTTAGTCTTTGTCTAAGCCTTCTATTTTCTAAAGATTCCCATCCTGCGTCCTGAAGCATTTGCGTTACACTCACTGTCTTGTCGTAACAATTCTTAACAAAACGTATCGCCTTCCGTTGCACTTTTTCTAATTCCCGAATATAACACTTCTCTGCATGATCCCATACACTACACGCATATTCCAAGTGAGGCCTGACCAACGCAACGTAATATCTCTCACGGAATTTTTCGTCGCTTCTACCGACAATTCTCTTCACAAATCCAAGTTTTCTAAGCGCTCGACCACATATTTTATGGATGTGGGTACCCCAGCTTAAGTTATTAGTGAGGGTTACTCCAAGGTATTTCACCGTTTCTACTGTTGATAAAGTTTTACCTTGGAGCCTGTACGTATAATCGTTTTTCCTTGGGAAGAAGTTCATTACTGAACATTTATCTATGTTGAGTTCTAATTGCCAATCATCGCACCATTTCATAATTTTATCTAAGTCGCACGATAGGGTTAATCTATCCTCTGAGTTTCCTATTTCCCTGTAAATAACCGTGTCGTCCGCAAATATCCTAACTTTACCTAACTTTACTATTTTACTAAACTGAAACCGAATGAAGCGAAAACATCATGCAAACATTCAGTAAATGAAAAATTTCTATCATAAATCTCTCAAGTAAAATACAAATCTTCCTCTAATTCTACGATTTGGCAACACTTTGATCAGCTTCCGATACGGATACAAATCCATCGATGACAAAATCTCAGAGGTTGATTATAGAGAATGGGAGAGTAAAATATTCCTACCTGCTACTGTTCTAAACCAGAAATATACGAGGTATATACCTATATCCCTAGTTTTATTGTGCAATAGAAAAATAAATCATAAAAGACCGTGTGATAGATTAATTTTAATTACAAGTCAGTGCAACGGTTCACATTTTAGAGTACATTAAAACCAAAATTATCTTTTTCCACTTCATTTATCGAGCAATAGAATAGAAAATTCCATGAAACGTTCAAAACGGAAAGGAATAGTTCAATGAACCATAGTGGAAGCAAGTATTATTCACTCGTAATTTATTCATGGCTTAGATTTCAGGCATATTGATCGTGATACTGTCCTCTAAGACATAAATTTGCATTTGTCCATATCGTATCTTGAAGGGAATTATTTATTTCCCGCAGCCAATGCAAATACGTGATTAACTCTCAACCTTACCATATATGCCAAAAAGCACTTCCGCTGCTCCTTAATATTAATATCTTATATTTTATTGCTCTTTGTAACTATGTACAATTTTTTCAGTGTAATATGCTCTGCAAAGTTGCTTGAAAACTTTTTGCAAATGAAATTCCAACACGATCAAAGCTTCTTGAACATAGTAAATATCTCATTTGGTAAGCGCAACGGCACTTTTGATAATCTTCTTTCCTCCCAGTTCTGTTTTGAATAAACTACACCAAGAATCTCCTTCGAATCTCCTTAACAGCAACGCTAATCATCACGTCTTCGTTTCACTTTCTTTTTAAAGCCCCTCCGGCGAGCTCATACCCGTCCGATAAATCGTCTTTTGTTGACAGTGATATCGAAACATTTCGTAGGAAACGAACCTTATCATTAGCCGGCACCTTTTCCTGGAAGATTTCTCCTCAGTCCTAGCTCGACTGTCAAATTAATTGTTTCGTTATTTATCCCGAGGGGGCCCTCGAAACGGCAAGCCCTCTTGCGTTTGTTTTCGGTCGGTTGGGCCGCCAGAGCTAACGAGCACCCCGGTGAAAGGGTGGATGACGAGGGGGTGAAAGAGGAGGGATAGAGTGAGGGTTGAGTAGAATTCGATATCGTCATTAGCCAACCTTCGTTCTCCCGCGGATTAAATCCCTCCCACTCGAAAGATGGATGTAGCTGGACCAACTGTAACCATTACGGGGCACCGCGGTGCAGCTACGACGCTTCAACGTATGACAACATCCGGCTGATGAGTCTAATTGTAAAATAATGAGAGGGCGAGAATTACTGAAATACTGGGCAAATCAGCGAGCATCAAAAATGGTACCGCCGGTCGGTGCATATCCTTCACAGTATTTTTATGACTATTCCGTTGTTCCAACCCTTTCAAGGTGCGAGTCTTTTAGTGTTATTGACACTTACAGAGAATTGATACCTAGTAGGGTCATGCAAGTCATAATTATTTACTGGTAGGTGACCGACTGAAGCTAGTCCAAGAACGGTATGAACATCAATGAGGCTTCTGCAAAGTCGTACCATTTCTGGGAAGCAATCGTCAGAGAGTTACCACATTTAAAAAATCTTGAAATTTTCAAGGAGACATTAAATTGAGAACCGGTATTGGTTATAATTATTGGCCAAAACGAAATATTTTGCGATGGATTCAACGGTAATCAGTCCGGTAGAATGAAATGAAATGAGATCATTTTGATCGTCGTTCCATATCCTGGTTTAGTTTCTTAACTAGTAAAACAGGTTTTAAAAAATGACTATTTGCAGGAAGATACATGAAAAAGGGAAGAAACCGAAGTATTTCACGAATTCTTAAGGAAAAATAATAACCCTGGTAAACTTCATTATTAAAAAACGACCGCCCTTATGGTATATATAGCCAAACAGAATTCTGAGTCCCCAAAAAAAGAAGCGGTGCCAAAGTAAAGGTTAGGTCGATGAAGAACAACTTGGTTTTCTAAGAGAGAAACGGCCTATAGATGCAACAGGCGTGATGAGGGACCTTGGATTTCAGAACAATACCCGCTTCTGTTTGTTGTAAACGCTTTTGACTGAGTTCTATCGCCGGATTCAACGGACATTTTAAAGAATATTAGACGCAAATCGGACGATTGCTTTCAAATTTATATTTAAATCAGAGAGCATGAATCAGGATAATTGACGAGAAATTAAAATCAGTATGGATAAATAAAGATGAGAGACACGGCTATTCTTTATTTCCGACGCAATTTACGTAAAGGCAATCCATCGCAATTGGTGAAACAAGGAATGAATAGGTAAAAGGTGAAATCCGGTAATGAAGATGAAGAGCCAGTACGAAACACAGACCCTGGCTTCCATAGAATTTGCAACATATTTGATAAAAGGGGACTAGAGACTTAGCTTTCAAAACAGTCATCATTAAAAGGATTAACATCGAAAAACATTTGGAAAAGGACAATCGAGATATAACACTAGCATGGCGAAAATAGTAAGAAGATTGAGAATATTTAATACAAGAAAAGCACTTCGTATCAAAAGGTAACTGATTATGGTATCTAGTGGTTTCATGGTGTTTAGTAGTAGTAGTAGGAGTACTTTTAATGGTGATTCGACAGTTTAGGTCGTGGACTTCCATCAGGAACTGAACCCTGGACCCACCCTCATCAAAGCCGAACTACTTGGCCATCCAGAAGCTAAGGAGGGTATATCATTCACCTTTAATATATACAAATTTTAACTCTGCAGTAAAATGTTCATGTCATATCTCAGTTTCCTGCCATTTCAACAGAAAATAAAAATTCGTTTTTAAAGGGCATAAAAATTTTAAAACATTTTAGAAATATACCATTTTCTCTTCACATTGATGAAATCACGAATTCATGAAGCGTGGGGATAAAATGAACAAAATGAAAGTTAAACCTCTTCGATGATTTTTGGTCCATGAAAAACTTGATATAAGTTCTCTAAATCACTCGTGATTGATTTTCATTCGTGAGGAATGTCACGTACCCATGTCATTAAAATGACGGTCATACTTCGCATAGACTTATATACAGGAAGATGAGGTCACGCTAGTGTGATTCCTAGCTTCAATGGCGCTAGCTTACTCTTTCAGAAAACAATTTTCCTTTATAACAACCAGGAAGACCATTGATGCGTGCCTGGGGATGACTCGTTGATGTACTTTCTCGTCTCCATTCAAATATCCCGCATATCTCGGTTAACGACAACATTTCAAAGGGTATCACAATCGTCGACGCTATCCAACGTCTTTCCAGTCTATTCTACAGGCTCGTTCAGTTCTTTTTATGCCATCCGGTGTTTCGATCGATTACAACTAAAATATGCACGTATTGACTAGAGAAGACTCAAATTCAAATTGATTATCCTCTCGTAAGTTCTCCGTTCCTTTCCGTAAAGTTCTCCATCCATATGAGCTTGAATATCTATAAATGTAATCATCTATAAATATAATAATTATCAATAAATACAATCGCAATAACAATTAATATAGCATGTTCTATAAAACTAAAACGAGCAGAATAATGTTCTGCAGATATCTATACTTCATGTAAATGTCCGAAGCATAGAAACTTCAAAAGTTTATAGTACTTTTTTAACTTAATTTCGCAAATTCATGAAAGCCTCGGGATATGGCAGCTGAACCGGTACAAATATGCTTAGAATTATACCTCTAATTCTTTCCAACTGAAATAAAACCGAGTTCAAAAATAACCTGATTATTACGGTGAGAGAAAACTTCAGTTTGTAATTTATTACAGGAAATGCCGCAACAATTTTAGCGAAAAATTGTAGACTCACTTGTCAAAAATATAGAAGAATGAACAGTTAAAACAGGGATGATAGGTAATTTCCTCTAAAAGGTGGAGAGCCGATATACACTTATCTAATTCTCAAATTATTAAGAATGACAACATAATAGGTAGAAAGAAGAAGTTTTTCCCAGTGAATATGATGTAGAAAGAGCTCTTTCTACAATATAATATGTATTTTACAGTTTTCATTATTTGCATGATTGATTCAGCCACAGGTTTTCGAGTCGCATTGCTATTCCTTTTCGTTCCACATTACTTCCAAACACAAAAAGGCAATAAATGTACGTGATATTTCACTACAGTGCGTAAATTTCGCCTGAACTACGAGTAGGTGAAAATATAATTTCTTCATCTGCGATGTGTCACAGAAATCATTAAGATCATACTCTCTTTTTCTTTGAGTAAAAAACGACGAATCATCTAAACTTTTCTAATTTCTCATGTTTAATTCGACCCTTTAAAGCGTTTCGTTTATTTTCGGGATCTTTTTCGAGATTTATAATAATTTTGTAACGTATGCCCGATGCCTTTTATCAGGGCATAAAAGGCAACTCCACGTCGAGGATGTTTTGAGTCTCAAATAACCGTCAATCGCACTCTCCTTAAAAGCTAAGGATACGCTGGAGATATCAATTTCGAGACAAGACTTTGAGCTAAAATTCCGCAAAGGGAATATATTGACCGTATAATGTTGTTAACGTGTCAGAAAATAGTAAATATGATCGGCTGGACAGTAATTTTACAATAACTTAATTCAAAATTAAAAATATATGACAATTTTGCAGGAACTGATGCTGAAGCACAGCAACTGTCTTTTTATTGACAAGAGTGAACAGCTAATTATTGAAATAACGGCATCTACACTTGTTTTAAAATTTTGAAATAAAGTTCAATTTTCGGGCAGATAAGACTTTCAACATACATTCATGCGCTAACATAAATATATCAAGATATAGGAATAACAAGTGTGAAAAATAGCGTCATGAATGGGACCGAACCTAGGTCTCCCACTTTCCGGGCAGGTATTCTAACCACTGAACTACCATGCCGCTTCTCTTCCACACTGTTAAGGGAATGCTTTGGAAAATGGGAGACCTGGGTTCGAGTCCCAGTCATGTCGCTATTTTTCACACTTGTTGTTCCTTTGGAATCAGCCGCAGGACTTTAACCTGCAAAGTATTCTAAAATTTCCTTAATATCAACATATATTCATACCCTAACATAAATAGTAATATGACCATTCTGAGAGCTGTATTTTCAAATTCTTTTCCGCAAAAAAAATCTTTAAAATTAGAGATAATATTTTTATGTTGTCGTAAGAAATTCCGAAAGGAAGAGAAAGGAAAATCGTAGGAAATTTATTTTGAAAAAAAAATCTTGGAAATGTATTACTTAATGAAAACGAACTTAATATCAAATCAGATCATTTCTTCTAGAAGAAGTTGCCCCTCATGAATCTTGAAATCACACTCCCCGTAGATATAGCCATCTCTTATCGGGTATTTCAGATGGGATACGTGTTTATTGCAAATGCGCATCTCTTTCCTCCGATACGTCCTTCGTCCCGTCATTCTAAACGACACAAGGTAATGAACACGGCAGTTGAAATCGAGAGCGCATCAATGAAAGCGAAGCCTTTAAACTGTCACAATTTTCCCAGAAGCAATCTTCAAACAGTCAACCTCCCATCCGACCTAGTAAATCCAAATCCTCAAACACATCCGCCCTCATCCACTGCACACAACACACGTAGTCCCTCCATAAAGAATCCTTGTGCAGTGGTTTCTGGCGCGGATGGGAGTTTTGGGGAATAACGAATAGTGCAGAAACGGGTCACATGAAGAGAGCGAGAGGACCCCTTCCTTTCTTTCCCCTCTTTTAATCCACGGCAGACATATTTCCTACATACCCGCGCCCGGCTACAGCGTTCCTGCGCAGTTACATCTCCCTCTCCGAGTATTTTCTTGAATATAGAGGTATGCTTCAAGCTGCCTTTTCCTTCGAACGAACTCCAAATAACCTCGATATGTTCCTGCTTGCAAATAAGATTCCTCCCCACAATTTTCTATATTGCTGTCATATGAGCACTTCCATTCTTTTCCTTTCTTCCTTTCCTTTCAGTTTTATTTCCTTATCTTTCCTCTTTGATTTATACGTGTAGTCGTAAATCAGCTTATGTTCATTGGTCTTCCCTCTCTCGAAGATTTCCACTTTTCTTCCGTCTTTTCCTTTGATGGTTTCCTCTTCTCATTATTTATCCTTTTCGATCGCCTATTCTCTTCTTTATCGCTTCTTTTCTTACCTATGCCTGCATGGATCACTCTATTTCTCTTTTCTCGGTATTGCTTATACTCCATTCCACTCTCTTTTATTCTCACTACTTTTAGCATTATTCTTTCAGCTTCCTTTGCTTGACCTATTTCCTTCTCTTCCTCGTATTCTTCCGTCTATTATTTAGATGGTTTCCCTATCTTATATTTTAATCTTCCATTTATCTTCTTCATAGGTATCTTATCTTCCTATATCTGTACAAATAATTCTTCTTCTCCCTTACCTGCTATGTTTTTGTAATCATCACTTTTCCCGGTCCTGTCAGACTTTTTTCAAGTCCATTCTTCCTTGGGACTCATTCTTTTCCTTTATAATTCTTTTCTCCTCCTTTGCTTTCCTCTCTTTTTTCTGTTTTATATCTCTTCTCCAGTTCACACATACTTTCCTTCAATCTCTTCGTTCGTTATCGATTTCTATCTTCTACCTACTTTCGTATTTCATTTTCCAAGCCTTTCCCTATTATGGCACATTCTTTCCTTCCTATCCTCTTCTCTGTTTCGTTTTCTTCTTCTACCCTCGTCTTCCATCTCCCTCTGTTCTTTTTTCTCACACCTTTTACTTCTTTCTATCCTCTACTTGTTTTCGTTTTATCTTGGCATCCTATGTCACGCTTTACAACTCTTATCATCCCTTCCTTCTTTAACGGTTTCCTATTTCTTTAATAACATTTTCTACTCCATTTTATAAACCTTATTCTTTTCTATCTATTATTATATTTGGCACTATTTTCCCTCCTATTTTCTTCTCTCTTTCGTTTCCTTTTTGTAACTTCTCTTTCTTTCCTTTCCTCCACTCTCTGTTTTAGTCCTGGTATGGCCTCCTTTTTATTTCGCTTTGGCGTCCAACTTTGGTTTATCTTTGCATCTGTTCCATCCCCATTTCCTCATATCCTTTGTTTGTCCCTGCGATGCCCTCTATCTCTCATTTCATTCCTCCTTATCACCATCATTATCTCCTGCCCATTTCTCTACATCTCCCCTTCAACTTCCTTCTCCGATTCCTTCCCATTCAGCCATTTCCCGTTACTCTGTTCCCTTTTCCCTCAATTTTCCTCCTCTTTTCCCCATTCCTTCTCCCTCCGCTGCTTCATCTCTTCTCTTCCATTCCTTCCGCCTCATTCTCTCCGTTCCCTTTCTCTCCACTTGTCCCCTTTTGTCCTCCTCAAATTAATCTGCCTCTTCCTTCCTCCGCCGAGGATCCCTCTTCCCGACCCCACGCTTCCTTACTTAATTCAAACATTCCCTCTACTCCCTTAGCATTATCTTTTCTCTCCCATTTCCCTGCATCCCGTTCTTTCCTCATCCTTCTTCCCGCCTCCTCCAACTTCTTCTCTTTTCCAAATCATTAGGCTCTATCTTTGATGTAGAATTGGGTCGCGTTAATCTCACCTCTGGAGAAGGGATGAGAGCCCCTGAAGAGGGGAAAATAAGAACGTGACTTGGGTGAAGGTTGGCTGAAGAGGGGGTGCTGAGATGCACTCTATGGATTCACTCGGTCTGCATCAGACGCGCGCTGCTACAAATGAAATCGGTGAGATGTGTAAGAGACACATATTCGCTAAGTTTAGGAAGGAGCAAGAAAACTTCGTTCCCTGCCAAGCCTCTCCTATCCTTTAGCAGTCCCCACTTTAGCGGCGCGTGGCGGGAAAAGCAAAGCTGTAGGTTTCCTGCGCCCAGAAGTTTAGCGGATGCGGGAGAGGGAGCTTGTAGGAGGATTCAAACATCTGGCGAGATCATCAAGTCCACAGGAGACGACATCGTGTGGGGTGTGCGCTCCATACCTTCCCTCAACATAATAGCGGGAGGGACATGCGGAATGAAAATGCTGATACACGCCATTTCTCTCTCCCTCTCCTCTCTACATACGTAATCCTTTCTCCACTTTCAGCTCTCTCTCATTTCACACGCTGCTTTTCCGGCATTTTAGCACATTCTTCAAATGACAGCGGGTTTCGCCAGAATTAGGAGACAGGTGAATCTTGTTTTAAGGCTTATGAGGATGCCCATGCGTGATTATGATTGATGTCAGTTCTGACAAAAAACAACCAAACACGTATTTTTGGAATTGCTGACGCTGCTTGCATACATGCTTGTCACGAAATTCCTTTTTGGTGAAATATAAAGGCTATAATAAAATCATTATGATAAGGTGTGACTTCGTGGAAAGACATGAAACTGAAGAAAGTACACGTTTGGAAATTACAAAATCGTGTACTCTCTTCAGGTACGGACAATAACTGCATTAATCTTCTCTAGCGAGTTTTTGCGGAATTCCATTATAAATGAGTTCGAAACCATTGGTAGAAAAACCAAATATATTTGTGAAGAAGTATAAGCTATATTTATTATTTCATTGACAATAACTTCATCATGTACTCAATTTTTCGTAACCGAATGGATAACGAGTAGAATTTTCAAAAGTGTTTTAACAGATGAGATAATTTTGCACACATGGAACTCCATCATAAATCGAACCCAAGAACGCTCTCGCCGATAATGAAAGCGCTACCCACTTGGCTATCCTGGAGCCATATTTAGTCAGCTTTTACATATTTTTTCTGCCAACAAGGCATTTATCAGAGGATATCCAAGCACACAAATTCCCTCAGAATACAATTCGATATTATTGATTAGATGATCTGAAATTGATGAAGTTTTAATTTATTGATAACTAACAATCAATGAAAAAACTCCCATGAAATAAAAATTAAGATCGTTACACCATCATTATTCACTTTCACTCAATATTTGAGCGTGTTTACGACCAAATAGACAACCAATCGTTTGGATACATAGGTTGAATTTCCCATCTAAAATGACTGGATTTAAAACGAGAAATTTCCGTCAAAAGAGGTAGAAATCAGATACTTGGAGAAAAAATGAAGTATCACATTCTGAAGCTTGCATCAACTAACTTCTTTAAGAGAAAAAGAGCGTTTTTCCCTTTATGGTGCCCGGTATTGATGTCTCAAGTATCACTTATTGATTCTAAAGAATCTCAACCTCTGCCACAGTTATCTTCCATCGTCCTTAAGGAATTTTTTTTTAAGTCCTAGAGGGAAATTACCTCAAAGTTTAACATAGAAAATTTTATTTCTAAATAAAATTCAATCAAGTAATACGGAATAAAAGTCGCCACTCTTTCCATGTGTAATCTACCGGCTCTAATGTAATCTAGATGTTTTAACTACTACTACCCTTCAGTGATCTGTTATCATATTATGATTTAGGTTGGGTTTGGTTCTTTGAGTTAATAAATAGTTTGGCTTGGGCTGTCTAGACTGATAAATCATTAATCTGAAGGCCAACAAATTATTGATAAACAAATTTAAAGTAGGATATATTTATCAATATTTTACTATGACTATTATAATAAAATTATAATTCAACGATTAAAATATTTTTAATAACACGCTTCAAAGTTTAGCAACAATATTCCATTGTTATAAACAGTAGCACAACAAAACAGTTTTCAGTTCTTCTACTGGAAGATTACGGGAGGTAGATCACATTTTGGAAGGAAAAGGGCGAGGTAGATCATATATTGGAGTACCGAATGATTTTGTCATGTTGTGCTTCTTCTGTGTAAATACAGCCTTCACTATAGATACCGAAAATATTTACCCGCCAACAAAGTAAGCGAAAAAATTCATAATCCCTCTACTTTATCACGACTCAATACCTCATATCGCGTGATTTTTAGGCTTGTGATATGAAAAAAAACTTTAAATAAATTACATTCAAGAAAATCTGCGAGTAAAGCGGCGATGTGAGTAGCTCGGAATAAGGCAGAAAGCTCAGTCTTAAGTTTCGTTCAATACAGTCCGACTCTCACTTCTATTCTATCCATTTTACACCATTTTGGGCGCGGAAAAGAGTAGAATCATCTCCGGAGATAGCGATGGCCGCGAGTGAAGTAAAAATCAACTTTGCTCGTTGATGATTGCCTTGGTATCGAAAGCATCTCACCGAGGTGGAAACGTAGTAGAAAATAGATCAGAGTACGGAAAGGGAGTATTTAGAAAAATACGTTAGACATCTTCAGAACATCCCATAAGTACTCGTATTGCTTTGCTCTCCGCTCAAAAATTGCACGATACATTACTATTGTGAATATCACTAATCCCACTTTGAAGGAATGACTGTTCTCTTAATGCTACACCGAAAATCATCATTGTTACCGTTATAAAAAATATGATAATGCTAAAATATTCAAAATCTTTAAAAAAAACCAAAACCATTTTCGGCTAAAAGAGGAAAGGAGTATGCTTAAGATCTTGAGGACAAATATCATTTTAAAATATTTGATGTACCCCTTGATTTATTTCATAACCTTAGTCTTTTGTCAAATTGTCTAGTTTAAGTTATAAATCCTTGACATTCACAAACTTTCATTTACTTACATTTTTCATCGACGCAACTCCAGTAAACACCACAAAAATGGCAGCATTTAGCGGCATCGTCCATAATCAACATATGATGACTGCTACATGGACCCCTTGGTGGTTCAGACGATAACCATGATCCTCTGCGTTTGCGGAAAAGAAAGAGTTCGTCGTTCTGAAAATTGACATTTTTCTTTATGCGAAGATGAGGATATTTTTAATTAAAACGTAAAGTAAAATTTTTGGCAACCGCAGTTTATATTTCCCAAGAATTTAATATGATGATTGAGGCTGTGGGTACAATTAATTCTTTTCCCTCCAAAAGAATTCGATGAAATATCGTGGGTAAGCGACTGCTATAAAGTGCGTTAAGACTGATTCACATTTAAATTGGGAAAAATAAGCGTGAGAGGAATTTATAATTTTGCCGATATTACGTAAGAATTCAAGAATCATAAGGCAGAGAAATGGTAACTTATAAATAGAAGGGTAATAAATTTCGAAATATTTGCATGAGAATGCATGAAACAACAAAAAATTTAGGATTGGCTTATAAGCATTTTGAGCATCCAGTGAGTGTTTAAATGCAAGATATATACGTACTTAATAGAATATTTCAATACAAAAAGTGTTATTTGAATCTTCACACTAGATAAATAAATTTATTTTTATAAGACATTCTTTTATGCTCATATTACAATCCCATGCAATACTATTTTCCGTTTATGACAAACGCCCTTTAATTACTTTTACGAATCGTCAAAATTTAGAAGATTACTCAAACTTATATATAAAACGAAGATATATTTATACAAACTGTTATACAGTCCCACGATTTTTTTATTTCCCTCATCAATATTTCGACAAATGAACGGCCACAGCTTATGAGTTTACGTGTACTAATGAAGAATTTGGATTACGAACAAGTGAATTGTCTCGAAAAACCACATGTAAGCTTTCGGCGCCGTTCTGAAGGGACGGGACGAAGATCAAGAGTGGTTTCAACGAAAATGCTCAAGAGACGTGACCTGAGCACGGCGGAACACCAACACACTATAATATTTGTGTACATCAAGTATGGATCATTTTAAAAGCTCAGGGAAACAGAACCTGAGAGGTTAGAGAACAGTATATATTAGCGTGTACAATACGAGTCAAACAGAGAAATATAGTAAAAAATTAGGTTTGGATGGAGCCTTTCTCCCCAAATCCAATACACGGAAAGCCGTGTCTTTGTGGAGTTCGGTAGAGATGCATGCAGCAACTTAGATTCATTATGGGAATGTGGAGGAACTGAACAGAATTCGATAGCACTGACGTATTTATAGAACAATGGTATTCATTTACTTTTTCCCGTCTGGAATATTCTACGAGTATATGGGATACAAGGGATGAAACGTGAAAGAGAAAGGACAGCACAAGGCGATTAATTTAAGAAATTAACTTAAGAAACGCCACTGAAAAAGCAATCTTTACGAAAATGCTCTCAGACGCAGGTTGAGAATCCTTGAAAGAAAGGATATTAGAAGCTAGGCTGCGATTGCTTGATAAATTCAGAGAAAGTACGTTTACGGAAGACGTAATCGGTATCACGACCCCCCTGCTACTTCGGCCGATCCGAGAAAGAGCGTAAACTAAGATATATAGATGCGAGGACAAGTCGTTTTAGGAACTCATTCTTTCCGCGAACGATACGCGATAACCATAAGCTAAAGAGGTAATTCGAACTCTTAGCTGAACACTCGCTACCACGTGCCGAAAGGCGGCTTGCATGGTATTTATGTAGGTGTAGATGTGTGAATTTTATGTCTGAAACGTTTAGACCAATTTACAACTTCGCATTGAGTTGAACTTTTCAGCATTATCTCCGATATAGACATATACCACTATATTGTGGAAGCTAAAGATTGTATGGCTAAATGTTTAGCGAGATGAATATGCGTACACAGTACTCTTGCCGAACATTTATTTACATTAAAAAAATTAATCTGGAATTCAATGATAGCAATAATTTAGGATTTCATCCCTCCAATCACTTGCTTACAGATTTATCAAAACAGATGCTTTACGTGCTTCAATCTTCTTATCTTTCTTCGATACTTCGACAATAATAAATGCAGAAGCATGAGTTGATAATAACTGGAAAATATTTTCTAGAATTGAAATTTTTAACGTGAGAATAACAGTCAACCCAACTCTATGAAAAATTAAATTTTACCTCTACGCCGTTGGTTTGATCGATAAGGACTTCTCTGAGAAAAGATATCTAAATTTAAATATCTATCTTCACCATGTCACCTCTCAAATCCGAAGAAAGAAAGAATTTGTTCTGATATCGATTGGCATTCCGAAGAGAATAACGTCTCACGAAAAGAGATGCCTTTCAACGATTTCAAAATACCATTCCCCGAAAAATAAATAGATGTATGAAATTGAATCAACAGTGACTATGAAGCAGTATTTTAGGATTTCCCCTCCGTTATTGTAAATCGCTAAAAATGTACTGCGCTAAATGCTGACTCATCGAAGTAGCAAAATAAAGGGCTTGAAAAAGTTGAAAATAAACAAAAATTTGGAAAAATATATTCTACACTTGATTCTACTTGACAACAGAGTAACAGCAGGAACATTTGGAAATTAAACTTCTATTATAGAGAACATCTGAAGTATCTTTCCAAAAAATCTAAGCACCAATTTAAATTGGATAACACAAAGGTGGTTATTCGGTTCTACCTTTAGTAACAGCCAGATTCATACAAGACAAAAGACACCAAAATACGAGTATGGACATTGCACAGACATAATCGTTCAAGCAAGGGTTGACTAGAAAATATAGCGAAACAAAATCAGATAATACCCATAGAGTTACTGCATCGGAAAAAGGAAAAGGCGATAACAACGTACAACGATAAGCTATCTATTTCATGAAAGGTTCAGAGAAACGATAAGTTCTTCATTTCGATAATTTCTTTCCTATTATCTATTAACATACACTCCGACGCTGCCGCGCAATATAATAACGGATTCGACATTGTTGACGACAGGCACGCTAAAAGCTCTTAAGTAAAAAATAAATAGCACCACGTATGAAAGACGAACGAAAGTAGTACGATGTAGAACGTATGGAGGACGAACCAAAAACCCAGCTTTATTCGTAATTCAATGAACCCACACTTGCTTTCGAGTCGCAAACTTGGTTATGATTAACCTTTCCACCGCAACGTTTCACTCCGAGTCTGACTTAATAAAAACGAAAACGAAAACCTCGTGACCCGAAACAAATGGACCCGAACCTTAGACCGAGGAGGAGTAAAAGTTCAATTTTGGGACCGTGCGAAAATCGGGAAGCGTCGGTGAGGAGAGAAGAGTGTTAATCGAGGGTGGAAAAGGAGTGGCGGGAGGGGTGAATTTCCCTTTTGGCACGGGGCCAGGGTCCCCTTAAAGGGAGCTCCAAAAAACGATGGGAGGCACCGGGGAGGGCGGCGAAGTGGGACGAGGCAGAAAGGGTGGGTGGGAATCGCTGCCATGATACACTCGCCACCACCACGCCCTCTGCTTTAAATCCACTCTTTACCTCCCTCTCCTGTGAGGCGCCCTCTATCTGCTGTTGTTAGAGGCGTCTGGTGTCTGAATCTGAGCGTTCGCCGCTGGATTCCCACTCGACCTAAGGGTACGGTCAATCCGCCGCATATCGGGTCTCACTCTCTTCCCTCTTCCACTTCATACTCTTTGGCGAACCGCTTGGAAAGTTCGGATGAGATCGTAAGATGGCACTCCCGACGGTCACTCGGTGAATCCTGTTTGAATGTGTCAGTGCTGAAGGGCGCTATCAAGGTCGGATATTACTTCACAGGAAATCGGGGCCGCATGAGGGTTTATGTCGCGAGATGAAAATATCCTTGAGGGCGTTAATGAAAGATAAGAGAAATTTTCATCGCCGTCATTTATAATGTATCCAACCATCTCTTAACGAATAGGTAAAGTAGCTAAAGTACATACTTTAAAATTTCTCCAAATAAGATCGATATCCTCTTCTTCATCATTTGTTAATGTTCATAATGTTAAGCGTTAAGGGAAGATTTGCCCAGAAGCTTCAGAATGTAGGATGGAAATCTTTGGAAGGAAAAGATTAACACAATGACCTCATTTACTCAATATATTCAGCGATAGTAGGCAATTGGAAGATGTTGCTGATAGTGTGCATCCACTCTATTACATGATCCGATCTGATAATGAGACAAAAATCAAGGAAATAGACGGTAGGACTACTAAACAGTAGTAGTCACTTCAAGACTTCAATTTTTGGCGACTAATACGGATGGTAACCGTTTAAGTTAATCGACTTATTAGACATGAACCCTTTTACACACGTCGAAATGCAGATCACAAAGTATATTTGTTGACTAATAATCACTCCGGGCCTCCGGGTAACGCGTTTGACTTCGGATCAAAGTGGTCCCGGGCTCGATTCCCGGTTAGGGCTCAGGTGCGAAATGACATTAGCTGTCGAAGATCTTTTTTAACAATACTACTACCAATTACTCCGTATAATGTCGTATTCCAATGGGTAACTTGAAACAGTTTGCACACAAAGAAACTATTTGTCTGATTCTAATCAATTTACGAGGAGTGTTTTAAACCTTCTTTATAATAGTTATTTACGGGAAGCAAGAAATTTGTGAGCCAATTGATAAAATGTTGCAACAGAATTGAAATGAGATTGAATCCACAACTATCTCTATTAATGAGAAAGGAGTTCTCTGGATTAACATTGGTAACAATTCGACATTCGCCTGACATCGTCCAAAGCGTTGCTCTCTACGACGCTACATCGATTTAAATCAAAGTGGAAAAATTAGAGGTAGAGAAATAGAACCGCGAACATTATTTCAGTACTCCATTTACTTCATAAACCGTATCACAGATTTTAGTTACAATTTTACTCATATTTAAATCATCAAATTAAGTACATAAAATTGTTTATTTCTCCGAACAGAATTCGACTAAAATATTTACCTATTCGACATGCATGGGGCCAATATTGCGAAAAACTGCAGGGTATGCCAATGAACGAGGTATGAAAATCAACTTTTCACAGAAAGAAGAGCTGAAAGAAGCAGAAAAACAACATAAATCCTGCAATCTCCATCCAAACATGAGAACTCACTCCAAAGAGCGTCTACCTTAACACTCGAATGGGCGTCTGGTTTCGAGGCCTTTCACCGTAGAAGTTTTGCTAAACATACAACGGCAAAACTGTCAAGGAAAACCTTATGAATATCACACTCGCGTGAGAAACTTCTGAAACAGCCGATTACCTTTCATTCGATGACGATGAAAGTTTGACATTTACTTGTTTGGAAAAAACATTTCCTGCGAAAGCATAAAAATACCTCCAACTGATATTCCTGATTTTTATTCCATAGAGATAAAACTCTCAAGCTAGGAAAAGAGGGTAGGTAGAATTGAAGCGCCATTAACAGTCGAGAAAGAGAGAGATAAGGATATAACAGCGTTGAAATTGTGAGTGAAGAAATGAGGCACACAAATTCCTTCTGCCACAAGCCGAAAGGCGGCTTGCCGGGCATTACTGTACGAGTAGATGTAAATAAAAAAATGTCACAAAAAAGTATATTCAGAGAATGTAAGTAAAATATACAAGNATAACAGCGTTGAAATTGTGAGTGAAGAAATGAGGCACACAAATTCCTCCTGCCACAAGCCGAAAGGCGGCTTGCCGGGCATTACTGTACGAGTAGATGTAAATAAAAAAATGTCACAAAAAAGTATATTCAGAGAATGTAAGTAAAATATACAAGGCAAATGTATTCATATTCGTGATAGAGCTAAAGAATATAAGAAGGCAAAAGAATAGGCTAATCATAGTGAAATCATCTTAAGAGTTCTGAATCTAATACAATATTTATCCTTAAAAAGTTAATTGCTTAAAAATAAAACTTTCTCAATGAATCTTCAGGTAAACTTTCTTATAGAAACGGAGCCAGGAAAGAAGGAACCGGATATTGCGTTTCAAAATTCTTTTGTAACGATTATTATCACTTTCAGGGTTTCAATCTGAATATTTACAACAGTTGTACTTTATATAGACGAGTTGAAAAGTTCTTAGTGGCAAAATTGTTGCAAACACACGATGAAATATAATCAGCAATTCTCCCTTATACCACGCGTTAGCTCGATACCTTATCTATAGTAATGGATACCTAAGCAAATTATACCTTACACAGCAATACGCGTATGCGCCCTGACGGGAAGAAAACAGTCGTACATCAGTTGTGGTCTAAAGACTCAGAAACAGTTAGTCTAGGAAAATATCAGCCCTCGACAGTACAGCAAGACAGATGGTCTATACGAGGCATACAGGGAATCTGCTTTGCTCAACAGAACAGTGGGAAAGTTGGTACACGCCTTCAATTTCGGGCGCTAAAGGGTGGCAGAGATGCCTCGGCTGAGTTGCCTTAATGTACGTAAGAGGAAGTGCAGGTTTTGGCACAATGCAGGAAACAAACCAAATCCAAAAAATTCGTAAATTAGCTTGATTTGAACCATTAAGACAACCATATGATCCTGAATATGAAGAAAACATAGTGGCATTCATTTATGAACTATTCCATAGGTTCAACAGACAGTAGACCGCTCCATCCGAATTGTCCATAGAATAGATGTTGCTGAAGGTATTCTACGACTATTACATAACATAAATCAGGTTGTACACAATGCTGGAGATAATAAGACAGTAAAAGTTTCACATCGGTATGTTTTGTATCAACTGTAAATACATAGTTGCCAATATTAAATTTCTATCCCCGTATCTTTAGTTATGAATCAGTTATAGATATCCATCTAGCATGAGATCCTTAGATTCTTACCAAGAACATTAACAACATTTTATGTCACCTAAATGATTACGTACTACATCAATAGAAACATTCGCAATAAACATCTCGTTCTTTCAACATTCAAATCGGTAGTAATCTGTAGATCTTAGTTATTTATAGTAATCATTAGAGGGTAGTATTATCAATATATCTGCCATAACGATTATGACAGCAACTATCATTACCACATTATCAAATTATTGAAACAATTCATTAGTATTTTAGATGGAAAAAAACAAAGAACTAAAAAAATCCATAATCAAACTTTTATAGAAACCGAACAGCCAAATCTTGAAATTTTCATTATTTATATACCTTTTATAAATGCATCGTTTACACAATTTTAAACTTTTTACCGTAACAGACTATAATTCATAATTCAAAAGACCTAGGGAAAGCGTATAAACTTCAATTAGTTGCACAGCCTAATTCTAGTAATCACAGATGCTTGATCATAACTTTTCCACTGCGAAACTTCCATGAAGCGTAATGCCTCCGTAGGCAATAAGTGAAAGCATAGAAAAATAAGAAGAGAAAGAAGAACTGCGAAATGTGAGAGGCGGAAATGACGAAGATAGCTGAGCAAGAGGGAGAGGTTTTTCATTGCGATTCAGCGATGATAGGGATTCGTGTGACATTGGAGCAAGTGGGTCGGAATGATACTGAAGGTGTGAGTGGGATGGAGGGAAAAGGAATCGGGAGATAAAGAGATGGAGGGTGAGGAAGATTAATGGGCAGGGTGTTGAAGACAATACATTCAGAGAAAGGGCAAAAGGTAGAGGACGACACGGAAGACGTACGGCAACGACAAAGAAACGACATTATTAAGGTTACGGTAGGAATTTCCAAGAAGTGGATAAGGAAACTTGAACTAATCAAAGAAATCTTTGAGTTTGGAAAGAGAAATATGAAAGTTGGAAGATTCAGAACAAATGATGCGAAAAGTAGAACTTTAAAAAGAGGGAAATATGGCCAACTCCTATCCTCAATTCTTCTGCGTGCTGGTTTATCCAGCTCTTTCAGTATAATACCTAACAAAATCCTGCATATCCCACTGAATCCAGAATCGCCATTTTAGTGAGATCGAAACGAACGACAATCCGTGCAAAAAAATACCAACCTTGCTTAGTTTTGAGTTTAGTTTATCGCGAAGATGAAGTACGAAAATTGGCAAGCATAGCATCAAAATTTATGCATACTGGGATACTGGCATAGTAGGTCTCCATAACTTAGAGTACGAAGAGATACAACTTTTATCCGTACCTCGAAACGTTTTATAAAGCATCTAAACCATGGTCGCTCAATAAAACATTTCGCGGGACAGGTAAAAGTTGTATCTCTTCATTCTTTTCATATTGAAATTTGATCGAGTATTTTTGAATTTTAAATGATTAGGTGGAAGATAGAAAATGTTGAAATACTTATATCTTACTTCTCTGATAAATCTCTTCTTTCGATGATACTTTTCGCGATGATGCATGCATCAACAACTATTGCCCGACCCTACCGATGTTGAAGTATCAGGTTACAATCTCGATTTGGGCATGAATTCCTGTTCTCCTCTTTTTTACGGTTATAACCATAAATGTGAATTCGTTGCAACATTAATCATTAAATCTGTATTATATTTCGTTCACTCTTAAGACTTCATTTTCAGTAAATATATTGCTGCAATGATATTAAAAAAAACTGTCTGGAGAGAAGTTCGTTGATATTTTGAAAAGAAGCAGTCACATTAGCTTTATACCTTCGTTTTTCATGATAATCGTTACATTCTCTGGCGAAAAACGAAGTCTCTATATCGCTAAATATTACCAATCTACGATCTAAAAATTGCCTATATTCAGCTGGAGGATGCCATTACAGTGGGCCTAAAGGCCGTGTTTTAACGGAGATACTTTTCTACGCTCTTAAATGGCCATCTCATTGCAGATAACCTCACGAAAATTTTCTAGAAATCCTTAATAAATCAAGCGTTACTACCTCCATTGCGGTTATGAGTGGAGGAAGAGTAATTCAGATCTTTATCCAATATAGATTTTTCAGGTTCTTTAGAAGACCGCTTCGCTTCACCCATTACTTTCACACGAACGAAAGAAACGAAAAAGATAGGGAAAAAAAGTTTTCTATATTATGAAAACATTTAGACAAGTATTTCCATAATTCATTTTTTATTATCTTTCCTTTCATATAGTCTTTTTTCATTCGAAAATAAATTAAAACTTATAGAATGCTAGATAATCTAACACCTATCAACTCATGTTATCAATCTACTGTTATAACAGTTTGTAATGCCATTTTCGCGAGCTTTTATCAACTGATTAAATTTAGCTACTGCATTCTAATTACCTATTATCACTCAACTAACTCAATAAATACGTACAAATCTATGTTTTAAAAACAAAAGGTATAATTTACGCCTTGAAAAATATTACTCAAACCCAGAGCCGCGCCGTCCTATGGGTGCAAGGGGAGCATCGCACCCGGGCTGCAGTATCTTATGGCTGCAACAGATGCTCAGCCCACCATTATTAATATTACAACAACATTATTTGTTGTTTTCTGTGTGATACACACTTCTTATGTAGGAAAGATCATGATGTGAAATTAACGATTAGCAAACATTTAGAGTTAGGGATTGCTCAAGACGAGGAAGGAATATTTGTTCAGTGTATTTAATCGAAGTTATTCATTCATTTCTTTACAATTTTTATTAGAAACTCATATTTAGTTACGAAAAATAGATTTCATACAAATCATATTTTAAATTATGCGGATTGTGATGATAATGTACTCGAAAGTAATATGAACAATAAACAATTTACTATTATTGTTGACTATTTACTACGTCATCATATGGAATATGTATAATTAATCGTTACCGATGTTTTTTGACCAATGTAAACTATGAAAAAGTCACAAATCACTGGTAAAAGAATTTTACCTGCAAATGAGGACTTCTATGGTTTTAGTATTTAGTGATAAGGGGCAGCAAATTATGTTTGCACCCGGACGGCAGATAGGCCGGGTGCGGCCCAGCTCAAACATTTCGTAAGCATTTCGATGTCAGCTACGAAAAAGAGCCAATAAAAGCGTTACACAATACTTGTGGTGTAACATATTCATGGTACAAACAAGAGATAACATGTTTCTAACCTTTCAGACCAGACAAATATTTTGTAAAAGAGGAATTCATATAACCACTGAAGATGATAGCTTAGCTATTGAAATAAATATTGCGAGTTCTTCTCAGAACAGATTTTTTCTGACTGACTATTTCCTTCATCTGGCCACCGATTGAGCTCCATGGCAGCTCCTTACGGGTTGATTAGTATTTTAAATCTTAAAACCGACAACTATTACCTTAAAGGAATAAAAATACACCTAACCAATTAGCTACTGAAGGAAAGTTATGGAGTCGTAATGCCAATTTTCCTTATATGATACCAGAATTTCAACTGTATCGGAAAAAAAACCTTAGCAATTTTCAAATTGTTAAAAAGTTCCTTTCTGGCAATTAATGTGTTCAAAAATCCTGTTTGATGGATAAATAAGCAGGATGATAATTAGCATGGCAATCAATGCAGTTTAAGATGACTGACTGCTCGCAAAAAATGAAAATCAACGAGTCTTACTAAGACTAAAGTCACGCTAAAGTCTAACAGGATGACCTAGAGCTTTAGAATTTGGACTCGTTCGAATTGAAGTACCCATAGTAATTGGCCGAATAAAAACAACAGATATTGCCACTTCAACGGAATTCTCATTTGCACACAGACGAAAAAGTTTTCCAGACGAATGTCTTTTCTCATATTTAAAACTAAAAGAGCACATGTTCATCTCCCATGAAATGAAAATAGTCCAATAGAACTAGAGTTCGAACCTGGACCTCCCAATCGCTTGTCTTTGTCTTTTAGCCACAGAGGTGAATTAGTTCTGGCAAGATAGCTATCAACCGTCCGTCCCGCAATTGGGAGATCCGGGTTCGAGTCCCGGTCTCGTCAGACTGTTTTTATGTTGGTTGTCCTTAGGGAGTTTTCTTGGTGCACACCTTTATTCGCAAAGTTACCCACAACCTTTTTCTTTAACCCTCCGTCAGCAGCGCCGTTGTACGTCTATACAACATGTGTGGCTTTTCGGGCCCTGTTTCTTCCTGGATTGTCTCATTAACCTAGGGTCCGGGTCTATTCCTTTATTACACTCTTCATGACATTTAAAGGCGTCAAAAGATTCGTTTTAGTCTTAGACTTCAAAAGCGATTAAACGAGCCAAGTGACGACTATTGTACCCCATACAAAGCGCGATACTTGGGCACGTTTTTTGTTGATTACTCTACTTTTAATTTAAATAAATAGTAATAGTAAGTAGTTATATTACTCTACTTTTAATTTAATTAATTTTAATAAATTTAAATTTAATCCTTATATCGTTTTGTTATTGAGTATATCGAAAAGATCTTTTCTTAGAAGTAATAGAAAAATGTTTCAGCTTTCTAAGCACTCTTTGCGTGTATATAAATATCATAAAATATATTATAAATCTTTAGATGAGAAAGTTGATAAATTTATAACGATAACTCATCGCATATGACATAAGCTAAAGTTTAGTCTTCATAAATTACAATTAGATCAACTCATTTTAGACATTTGGCCGAAAAAAGACCTGTTGTACGGAATACAACGCGTTAGTGTTCGTGTTATGATTTTAGGCGCGACTGACGAAAGGTTAATGTAAGCTATCAAAGCTAATCCAATACGTAGGATTTTCGACAAAATATACTCTCCGTTGACTTTTTAATTCCCGATTAAAGTGGATAAATTTCTAGAATTAAACTCCGAAATTTTTATAATTTAAAGGTGAACATAACGTCATTCGGAGTATATTCTCCTCAGCCGTGCAAAAGTAGATTCACGTTTACTTTCGGCCGATCATTTTCTTTTCATCCAAAACATTTTCCTAACAAATCTTAGAAAACATTCACGTGGCGAGGGAGTGACGAAACACACACTAGGATCATTTCCACGAAGCGTGTCAAGGAGATGGATTTCCATCGCACGTGCATTAATTTTTAAGGACGGGGTGAAATCTGTTTCGAGACCCGTTTTAACGCGCTGTAAAAAAGTGCACGGATGCTGCTTTTCATCTCTGGCGTTCAGAGTGACACTCGCGGAAGCGGGAAACACGAGTGGGGCGAGGAAGAAGTTGAGGAGGAATTTTGGGTCTGGGAGAAAATTTACATCTTCGCTTCGCGACGAGGAATGGAGGGGAAAACTGCTTATACATTCAGGGGAGTATGTTGCTGGAAAACATTGACGTTGGTACTTTTTTTCAATCTCAAAATATTTCACGACTTAGTTTATGGGAGAGTTGGAGCATGTGTTGCTTCGGAGCTGTGTCCCAATTTCGGTTCTTTACCTCAGCATCCACGAGCGCACTTTATTAGATATTATGGAAATGGAAATAGTCCCATTTACGAGCGGAATACTATTGCCCCATTTATTTTTTGTATGAGTTTCTAAACATCTCTTATTGTCCGAACCTTTGTTATCGCAACATATTTACTGTGAAGAAGTAAGAATGTAATAATTAAGCCTAAAAATGGAAGTTAGCGTTCGGTAAATAAAGGTACAAATTATAATTTCTCTAACGAATACAGGGACAGCCAACTATATGCGTTCTTGTACTAATTATGATGATCACAGACACGAAAGCCGAACACAAATACACGTGAACTCCACTAATTCGCGAGGAAACAAGTTCGCTCTGAATCGAATCCCAGACCTTAGCGTTAGAATATTAGAACACTAGCCGTTCCGCCGGAGAAAGAATAAATAACAAAATCTTTCCATCTCCTTTCTGAGCTCTCATTTTCTCGAAGACGTTATCTTCTGAAAGAAAAGAAACCCACTAGAATAGGAAAGAACACCCTTAAAGAAAAACGTTTTAGTGAAATCTTAGAAGTAAATAAACAATTCATATGGTAAATTTCGAGAGAAGGATGTTGCTGGGTTTAACCCTTCATCTGGTATGACCGTAAACACCTTTCGTTTAACGCTCGGTTGTTATGCATTCATTTTAGTGCCCATAGAGGAGCGAACGTGAAAGGAAAAAAAAATAAACCAAACTGTGTACAAGCTATTCCTCGAAGCTAACTTCGTTTTACATGCACAGCGAATACATTACAGCATTTTTTTAAAGATGAATATTTTCCTGTTGCATAATACACATTTCAAGAGAATGGAATGGAGTCCAGTATCACAAGATTTTAGAACAGCGAGTTTTCATGAGCTGGTGATCGTTTTTTATGTGAATTACATGTAATATTTCATCCACTGAACTTACCATCAGTTAGAATATATCTCCGAAAATGAAAATTGGACTAAGTATTTTAAATAAATCATTAAGTAGGAAAAATATTGTTAAATTGCCTGTCTCTATTAAAACATTTTGTTATCCAGACCTTCACTATCATATATATCATCATATTTTGAAGAATAACGTAAATTTTAGAAAAATAGTACTATTCTAGTATTTTTATGATATAAAGAAGATAAAAAACAATATTCGATGATAAATAAAGATTAAACATGAGGAAAGTGAACGTTGACGGTATATCTCCGCATGCCACACATGATTTGAAGATTTGTTGATTAAAATATAACCATGCGAATGAAGTGGTACAGACGAAAGGAGGAACAAAATTATGTCCTATTGAAGGTGAAAATCGCGTCGATCCGAGAGGAGCTTCGGATATGCTTTATTATGAGGTGCCTATCGGAAATAGAGGTTTTCGATAATGAGGTATGGCGAAATCTGAGATAAGATTAAATGAGGGTCTCGGATAAAGGTTGAGTGAGATAGGGAAGATGAATGATAAATTCATCAAACATCCTGAGCAAACATACGCAAGAATAAATATTTAGTGACGGAGCAGCCCTAGTAATCCAACGAGAAAATATGACAGTACATATCTAAGGCATTAACTAAATGTTGTTTGCAATTTCCGATTATGATGTAGCATTATGAACGATGCTTTAATATATTATTAGGGTGAAATAGAGTAATAACGAATCGATTGATATTTAGATGGAAAATAACTTTTTAAAGATGCATTGCATTCTTCAGAACGCCATCCCTAATGAAGGAACTTTACATTCCTGACGTCCTAAGTAATTTAAATAATGAGGAAGTGATGGCTTCCTCTTTCGTCTGTGAACGTCTCAATGTCTTGCAGTTACAAGGATATTTAGCAACATGACTTACTAAATTATACTCTGATATAATAAAAACATTAGTTCGGATATGAATTCTTCGAATGAGTATGCAAATAATATTATTCAATATTGCACCTCTACTATGGCGACTAAGGAGACGTAAATTTTATACTTTTATTAGAATTCCCCATCATAAAGAAATGATTCTTTAAAAATTATGGAATAATGCTGAACTACGAATCACAGAAAAATGTATTATGCCGTCCCTAACACGTATTCCGAAATAATTCACAGATATCGAGAGGTATTTTAATTTCTCCTTAAAACCCAGAAAATACATACTTTACATTTGCATAGATACCCACAGAACTCACTCGTCCGAAGCATATCATCATATAATTTATCCTCCGTTATTTGCAAATGCACTACTTTTAGAAACAAAGCCATTTATATGCATAAGAATAATTGCTAGAGATTATCTTCCTGAAAATTCCGGAAAAATTACGCTCTATTACACATTTTTGTTAACTTTCCCATATTTCAATAATTTTTTATAATTTAATTCAGTTTTAACNTAAAAATATTCACAGTAATAAAAGACATCTATAAGTAATATATAGCATATAAATGTAATATAACTGGAAATGAGAATCTCTGTTTTTAATCGCGTATTGATCTAATTCCTTGCGTAATATCTTAAAAATGCATGACAAGTATCTGACAAGATAAATTTGAGATAAAAAAGACTGTCTTTGATATATACTGAAAGACCCATTGATATGTTCCACTGACCCAAAAACCTCAGAATCATCCACTTCTGTAAAGCTAATAAAACCCTTCATCTGAATATTTTACTTTCAGCTTGTTTACGTACGCGCATTTGATCAGAAGCAGCTTCTTTGCTGCAAGTAATCGTCGAGAAAATCCGCAACAACGTTTCTTTTTCCCTCGCTTCTTTTTACCTCAATGGGAAGCTCATCTGAAGTCGCGATGCCGCCATTAATAATTCCTCTCGCAAACAGGAAAACCCCTTAAAACCGAGCAAAAGGCTGTAAGAAAGACCACTAAATCCTTTCCACTCCCCGACTCTTCATGCACAGATATCTCAGCGCGAGCATGAGTGAGAAAAATCCGATTGACTTAGTTTAAAGCCGGGCAGAAAGGAGGGAGCAGCCGTGTGGTGTAATACAAAGGCAGAGAGCGCAAACGAGGTGAATATTTAATGTCCTCGGAGATATGATAAGGGGTTTGGGAAGGCCGGCTTCCCTCTGAAGAGAGAGATATTTTACCGGATAACAAACGATGTGACTAAAGGCAGACAGCCCCATGAAAACTGAATTTACGATTTCACACTTTATCACTTAAAGTGATTAAATTAGCATTGAAAGAGTGTTTTAAGTTTGTCTGTTGTAGTCAATTAATTGATACTTCAAAAGCGATTGTATATCACTTGTAAATTTATGCGTCCTTTTCTGCTTTGAATGTTGGTAAGTAAATGCCATCTAAATATCGTTTCGTGCGTGTTTCCACATTTTTGTAGAATTAATTCGAATTTTGAAATAAAGTGTTATATATGTAAATAGGAAAAGTTCGAAGCGGAGAGAGGTTTTCTAGTCGAGCATAAAAATACCATAAATATTCGGACAGGAAATAGTGACGGGTTAAGTATTCCAGAGATTTGAGATTAACTGAGATTCGTGTAAAAATAAAATCCCATTTGAATAATCTTAGCTTATGCAAAACCTCAAAACTATATTTCGCACTAATATTTGAGTGATTTCCATTTGTGGAAAAGAACATTTTTATTAGAAGTATCTTTTTTACGTTTGTAGTAACATATATTGAAGAGTAAAGTAAAAAGTTAAACTTCTGTATAATATTTATCTAGTTAACTATTCAATATCACCCTCAATTTTGCATGTTCTGAGAAAAACCTAAAAACATGAAAATAAATTAGTTTTACTTCACCAGTTAAAAAGGCCAATTCCTCCTTGATACAATCTCTTTATCGAATAAGCGCCATATTGATTCCGGTTTGAAGAGTACCTCTAATGTGAATAAGTGGGGCGCCAAGTCTTTCATCCTCCAGGTGGTGCACACACTTTCATTGATACCCTCTCTTTATTACACCTTATAACCCTTCTTTCTATATTGTAGCACACTTTAAATTGCAAATTATAACTGGCTTAGGTATAACTATTTAGGTGCTTACACCCCCTGCCACACGCTCAAAGGCGGCTTGTAGGGTATTTATGTAAATGTAGATAACTAAAATGAAAAAAGCTACTATCGATTAAGACTTTTAAATACCCATACGAAATATTATTTTAATGAAATGACTGTTCCAGGTCGCCATACCAATATGATAATCCTGCTCCAGTTCATCCAATGTATGTACCACAGGTAGAAGAAGCTCTATGGCCCGAAAACTGCTATTTTTGCGAGAAATTTGTAGCAATGATTTTTATGTCAATCGAAATACCAGGTGTTTTATATTTAGGTTTCCAAAAAGAAACATTTAAAAAATTTTAACTTTCATCTACAAATCTTTACAAAGCCATTTTCGTGTTACCTTTATCAAAAGTAGAGTTGGAAGATGGAGAAAGAATCCCCTCCAACTTGAAACGCCTCAAAAAACCCCTAACTAAAGCAACTAAACCATCGCAAGTCTAAGGCTTCGGTAAAATATTCCCTTAAAAGGCAAAAAACAGCTTTGGAGTGAGGTGAAAAGGAAAAGATCTGGTAAAGTAAAAGATTGGATTCTCAGGTCTGAGGTTCGCCGAGGCTTTAAGAGCGGTAGGGTATGAAAAAAGACGCATGTAGAAGGGTGGCGTAAATGATTCACACGGGTGGAGAAAGGTGGAGGTTGGGAAAGGACAGGAGAGACGCTGGGAGACGTAAGATAAGAGGACCTTGATGAGAGGGGAACGTGATAGGTAGTGGCGTCAGATGAAACAGTCTCCCTCTAAAGGAAGTGGTTAATGAGAATCTCCACTCAGGAGAGTCTGAAAAAGCGAGCTATTCGAGTCGAAATCAAAGGATAAAAAGGGAATAATCTCGAGGAATAACAAGAGTGTAAATGGAAGGATAAACAACCTATGAATATGTCCTGCGGCGTCAACTAGTTTCATCAACCTGTATCATGTCGGTACTCTTCCAATGTGAGATTTATCTCCCGCAACCCTTTAATGGAGAATTAGAGAACTGTTTTTTTTATTGTTGATTAATCTTTTTTCTTTGCTTGGGTTTAGATGCATTGCATTCTTCAGAACGCCATCCCTAATGAAGGAACTTTACATTCCTGACGTCCTAAGTAATTTAAATAATGAGGAAGTGATGGCTTCNAACCTATGAATATGTCCTGCGGCGTCAACTAGTTTCATCAACCTGTATCATGTCGGTACTCTTCCAATGTGAGATTTATCTCCCGCAACCCTTTGATGGAAAATTAGAGAACTGTTTTTTTTATTGTTGATTAATCTTTTTTCTTTGCTTGGGTTTTTTAATGTAACTCAGATCAATTAAATATGATTACAATTATACGAAAATATAAACATGTAAAAACTTTTAATCGTTACACATTCTTCTGATAAATATTATTTTTTCCTTAACATTGGAAATAAAAATCATTAATTTGAATCCATTCGCACTGTTTTATTAACCAAAGCCACCCAACCCAATTCATAATATAATAGTAAATCACTGTCGGGAATTAGTGAGTAAAATCATGGTAGTTAATCATACACTGGCCAGTAGATCTCATATTGGAAGAGAACCATTTTTCTCCCTGATTCGGCTTCGGGTTATTTGCAAATCTCTTCCATAAAGACAAGAACAGTGAACAAGACAAAAACAGCGCAAGAAAACAATCACTATATATATATATCGGTGAATAGCAAACAAGAGAGCAATTTTGAAGGGCAAAGTGAAAAGAATCTACATCGATTCGATCGACGATGGAAAATAAGCATTTTAAGCTCATTTGGAGTGCATGAGCGTTTATTTCTCTGTTGCACGTGTTTAGTTTAGGAAAGACCCCAAACTTCTGCAGACAAATGCTGAAACGAATGTGTTCAGAAAGTCATATTCATATGACTGTTAAACTAACTGTGCTTAGAAGGTTATACTCACATGATGATTCAACAACTATTGAAATTATCTTGAAATTATTTCCTAATTCATTTTCTGCGTCAGAATAAACAGGTTCTACATTCCTCAGACAAGCAAATTTAAGTACTAAACAACGGTATGCTGTGACGAAAAAATGGATAGGCTTTTATTATAACGGAGTTTAAAACACTTCTTAAGCTGTAGTGCAGGCGGTCGAGAACCTAGGTTCTGACCAGTTATAGAAACAAAGAAAGATCTCTGGAGAACCAGGCTTCTTGAAATGAACCAAATGCTCACAGTAAGGTGAATATTTCCAGAGGTCTTGCAATGGCCCTTATCTCGGTCGCAACGTGGGCTTTATGTCATCTCCATAAAGGCTTAAGGAGTTCCATTCCTTTTTAAATCCTTATTTTAAAAAATGGTAAACAACACTAAATCAGCTCCTACGAAATGAGGGAAAATTTATCTATAACAATACGAAACGGGGACGATTTTGCAAAATATTATAATAGATATAGAATAATTCGCGATAGATGATTATGTTTATGTTCGAGTATCATATTTTGTAAGTATGGACACACCTTTAATTGACTTCCTTTCGAGAGATTACGGCAAAAGCTATATCAAGCAGGAGGCAAAGGAAAAGTGGAGAGGGACATATTGAGTGAAGCATGTGAAAGCTCCTTTCCGCATGTTTAATCCGGCCAAACATACGTCAACTCGAATGAAAGGTGGTTTAGTTCGACGCTTTCTTCTCGGCTTGCGTCAGATGTCAAGTTAATCCCCCACTTAATCAATTTGATTAAAAAGATAAAAGACCGCAATTGCTTTCTAATCTATGAATTCAACGTTCGGGCATAAACAGGGAGAGAGATATGTCGTATAAAAATTAAGAGTACTGAAAAACCTGCTCCTTTCTCAATCTCTCTTGATTTCAAATATTAGTTTGGTTTACTTGTGGCAGTTTTATTCTCTAAATCTATTTAATGTATTATTTCCATCAATTTTCCCTTTTATTATCGTATGAGTCAAAATTTCCTCCGTTTATTCCCAAGGAAGACAAAAAATATTTAAATTCACCTAGAAAATAAGAAATTACTTTGTTTCAAAAATGACCTTCACAGCATCCAATATTATTTACATCGTCCACACACGCCAACTGAGACTAGTCCTGGAAACAACGAATTACTTCCTGAATTCCTGAATAATCGAACTTCTAAGAATTACCCAAAGTGTATGTCAATAGCCAAGCTATCACCTTTAGCTGTGGAAGAAGACTAACAGTTGTTTCTGAACCTGATCTCACTGGAAAAGTGGGTGCGTAAACCTCTAATTCATTAACAGCCATGTTTTAATTTCTTTCCTAACATTATCCAGCGCATCTCTAACTTTATTTAGTACAGCTACAAAGAAAAACAAGAATTTTTAAAATCCCAAATTTAAGTTATCTATCTCATCGGCCGGATAAAAAAATGTATAAGAAAAACGAGTAATTTTATTATGATTGATGCGAAGAACGAGTTTTTGTTAAAGAGTTTCTTCCGTGTAGCTTTTCTCGCTGTTAATCAAGCAATTGGAGAAACGGGAAACCCCCAAAAAATGTATATTTCTTTCATAAACGGCTTAAAAATCACCTGAGGCAACCTTTTCACCATTAATGGAAATGAGCGATTCTGATCCAATTATCCTTCAAAGAAACAGAATGGCTAAGCAATGCAATGTTTTTCTAAACTTCCAAGAGATAAAAGAGGGTAGATATTGAATGACCATTAACCTTCCAAATAAGAGTATTTCCCGGATATTTTCTATCCCTATTTGAAGTTTTCTTACTCATTAAAGAAGAACTGACAATATATCCTGCTTTAGTATTATTCAAAGAAAATAACCTATTTCTCAAAAGTGGTGCATGGTTATCGGAAAGTTACAGCGGCGTTCTAACTTGAATTTATAGTAGTACAGATCCTTTGGGTAAATATATTGCATTTCTCCTAAAGCCAACAACTTAGACCAAACGTGCGAATAGTAATTCAGCGAGGAGGGGGTGGATTCAATCGAAGCGCAACGAAATTAGCTCACTCAAATGCACCAGTTACCGTATTACGACATGAAAAAGCTTGTAAACTACCTTACTTCCTGAACGAAATTCACGAAAGAAATTGCGCCCCAAACAAGGGTTATCTTTGCGCATTGATTAGAATTTTGAAATGTAATTTGGGACGCAGTAGAGTGATACGTATACAGAGCGATATTCGTCTTGAACGTCATAAGCAGTCCTGCAAGATTTCTAGTATGAATTGGCTTAGCACAATCTGTGAGAAAAGCGTGTACAGCTTGTAAAATGAAAAACACTGAATAGCTTCGAGTTTGGAATAGCTGTAATACATTGTCAAGGTAACGGGGAAGCATTAAATTTCACAAATCTTCAAAAGCAAACCAGTTCATTTGGGAAAATTTCAAAAATATAAATTTATTCAAATCGATAATTTTTACCAGCCTTGGGCTCTACGTTCATGAGACAGGTCCATGACAAATTCACGGTTGAACAAACTCACCTCCGACATACCGTGATGTCAACCTGATTTTCAAAAGGTCTCCGAATTTTTCATGGATAATCCACTCGATACCCCTGAAAAACATAAGCAACGGCGACTATCGGACTCGCTGTGAGGGAACATTGTGTGTGTCTATGTGTGAACTGAGGTGTGACAAAAAGGGTGGTGAAGGCGATGAGCATCACTGATGCTCCCCCCTCATCTCTC
Source organism: Ladona fulva (assembly GCA_000376725.2). Taxonomy (NCBI): domain Eukaryota; kingdom Metazoa; phylum Arthropoda; class Insecta; order Odonata; family Libellulidae; genus Ladona; species Ladona fulva. Next base: position 1,481,780 of record KZ308477.1, on the reverse strand, counting down.
TCTCTCTATTTTCGCATGCAGGGAGTGGAGCAGCAGGAAGGGGAGGCTCACTCCGGGAGCGGCACCGTCCCGGATCGGCGGAGAGGCAGCCGCGACGCTTCTCCGCCCATATCGTGGCCAGGAGGGAGTCCATGATGGAACGAGGGGGCGGGGTGGGCTTCGCTACCATGGACGCCGCCATCCGAAGGCCGTCCTTGGCCTCAGTGGCCGAGAGAGGCAACTGGGGCAGCAGGTGGGAGTTCCTGCTTTCCTGCGTCGGGCTCTCCGTAGGCATCGGGAACGTCTGGAGGTTTCCGTACCTCGCCTACCAGAATGGAGGAGGTGAGTGAAAATGTTCCGTTGTTTTCGCAGCTAACTTCGGTGGAATCTTCTTGAGGCAGAAGCTTCTTTTGAATTTAAAATGGTCACCAATATGGATTATTTCGACAGATTAATAGGACATTTCCTGGAACCATGTGTTGATGATAATTTGTGATAGGTCTTATACCCCTTTTTACTGGTATTAAGTCATAATTATTTAGTGAGTTAGATTTAGATTAAATTCTGTTAGGATCTGAAACTGGGGGTTATCCTTGCCAACCAGAATGAATGAGGTGAGTGATATTCCGTTATAATTTTTACTGTAAACTCAGTAAGTCTTCGTGATGTAGCATCTTTGGTAACATCTAAAATAGCACCCGTGATGGACTATTTCAACGAGTATCTAGAGCATTGCGTTGAACCTTGAGTTGAAGAAAGTACAGGGTAGATGCGGATACATCTTTCACGCCGATCTTACATCACAAAAACTGTGAACCTGAAGTGCGATACTTTATTTGGATTTAAAGTGGCCACCACAATGTATTATTTCAACGAGTGGCCTTTTGAAACTCGCGGTGACGAAAGTAGGCGGGGGGTGAGAACGCCTCTTTAAATTGGTCTTACATCGGAAGAACTCTTAACCGGAGATCAACGTTCTGTGAGTACCTGAAACGTCCACAGGTTACAGCACCTTGTCTACGAGAAGGTTAATGGAATCGTTCCGCTTTAAGAACTCAGCAAATTTAAGAGGGATTTTCGTAAAAAAAAGGAAAGACAAATTCACAAATAAAAACATGTGCAAGGAAGAAACCAACGAAATGTCAGAAAAATCCGGTATGAATGTGTTCGATCGCGGACCTTCTAGAATTTCAGTGGGTCCCTTAGATTTGTTGAAGTTAAAGACGCAGTAGTATAATGGTAGATTATTGGCCCAGTAAGAAGAAATCTAACATCATAAAAAAGTCTCATTTTTTTATTCTATCAGTATGTTAAAGAATCAAGATATAAAAGTTTTCCTATACTTCTGAAATTAATTTGTATTTTACACCAAATTTAAGCGTATAATGAAGTTAAATGAATAAATATGAAAGATCTATGAATAATAACTTCTTCCCACGCGACTGAGACTTGTAAATCTCCTTTCCAATTTAACAAATCGTCAATTCCCATAAATCCCAAAATACACAATAATGTAAGCAGAGTTGGAGTTAAAAATAATAAGTATGTGGGGAATTTGGAAGCCTACGCCAATCTTATGAAAGAGTGGCTGGAGATCTTCCACCAATATAGGGTGTGGAAAACGTGGAGAAACCTGCAGAGAGTAATAGCTAAAATATACCATAGCAGAAACCGTTCATAACAGCGTAGAAAACTACTAAACTGAAACTTTTCATTCTATATTCTAATTCTAAAGGTAACCAAACAATTATCACAATTCCTGCCTAAGGAAATCATTCATCTGCGCCAATTACTTCTCACGTAGTGATAGGAGGAAGCAGTGTGACTTGACTTACTAGAAAGGCATCAAAGTGGAGATTAACTCCGAGGAAGTTTATCAAAATGACAACTATAATCCTTCATTAACATAATTACCTTCAGAAGATGCTACAATGAAAACAAATCCTCCTATTGAGGGCGTTGAGGAGCTCAGAAAATGCCTGGTTTATTTGGATAAAAACTATTAAAACCATTAAACCATCTGCATGGTTGTTAGTAAGAAGTTTGTGCGATCGGAAATGTTCATTACACGAAAGGAATATGTTCCTAGAATAGGTTCCATGAACTGCAAGAACTACTTGAAGCTAAGGCGACGTTCTTAGTTTCTATAAAAAATGTTTTCACTGTACATTGAGACATTTCGTTCAAACTATGAATAAAATCTTTAATTTCCTAACCGTATACGCGCCTAACATCAACAAGGAGATATAAAAATTAGATTATCTTATAGTAGAACAGTAATCATGCTTTGATACTGTCACTCAGTAAGGTCAGTGACACTACTTACGAGCTTCTGATAGAGACAATAAGTGCGGTGATTTTTTTCAATTGGAAACGCGATTTCGGGAAATTAAAGGATTTCTTACGAGAGATAAAACATTGTGTTATTGTGGTACGTTATATGAATATTAAAAAACTAATGTATGCCTACAGCACGTTTTACGGTAACAGCCACATTACCGTGAGAGAAAATATTTACAGTCAACAAAACTTATCCAGCATTCATGGTAAAATAAGAGGACATGATTTTAATGTACAAAATCCCTTTCTGACGTGATGACAACTAAGGCGATATACTGTAGCTATCAGTGAAAGTTGTTAGTCAACAAAAATTTCTTATACCCTTCGATGAGGTCTTAGTTCTTCATCCCTCGCTGGGAGCGCCCTTTTTCGTGGAGTTATCACTGACCTTGCGATAAATTAGTCCATCGGCGGTCCTCCTGCATCCAACGTCTCTTTTTCAGTGTGACTGATTCTGTAATTCTTGAGTGGTCTCCGTTTTCTTTTCCGTTTCCAGGCATCCTTCTAGTAGTTTTTTCCAAGGAAGCACGCCTTTGGAGAAGCTCGGCTATCTGAATTATTCCGCCATGTTTCGGAGACAGATTTCTCTGGTACCCAACTTAGCAGAGCAGAAACGAATTACAGAGAATTCAAAAATTTAAGCTGTCAATTTATGTGAGAACTTTCCATTGGTTCAACCATTAAAGAGTAGTTGTTTACTTCCAAAAGTCGTTTAATTTATGAAGTTGCGTTGCTAATCTTACCATCAATATTACAAGAATGAGAAACAACGGAACTTAAATAGCGTGACTAAACCAGTTTCAAACTGTAGAATTATATTACTAACTAACAATCTTTTAAAGCAAAGGGAATAACAAAATTTTTAGCTAAAAGTAAGAAATTGAAGGAAAAATGAAAATATCCTAATCTCGTTTAATGAATCATCTTATATTTTTACTTTATCTAATTTTTAAATAAATTTCACATCATATACTTATCACAAATTATAGTAATGCATTATGAACTGATTTTTATAAAAGTTGTGTGTACGAGGTTAGGCGGATGAGAGGTCCTTTCGGACTTAGCATCAACACTGGTCCAAAAAACCAAAATTGTCATGCTACATATTGTACCTAATTGTCGATAATATACGTGTTAACACTCATTTACTCTAAATTGTTAAATAATTGAAGAAAGATGAATTATAATTAATATTTTCAAGTTTTAAGGGCCTTCTATGATAAGCATGAACTCTGTATAATTGGAGCATGACTAACTACCACATGACGTTAATACATTACTGAGGTGAATCGGAGGAAGAGGAAGTTGTTAATTGGATACAGTCTCTAGGAGTCGCTCCCTAATCGACTGTAAAAACTGTTGCTTCGAGGGCAGAAAAGTAGAACGGAGTCTTGCAAATCTTGAATCGATAGTTCTCCGAAGTATACCCTCTTAAAAAAGCTCCAGCTCCAAAGAAGATTATTCAGCAATCAAAGATTGGTATCGAGCCATTAAAATTAACGCTTTGGTTTTCGTCTCGGTTTTGAAAAAAATACCTCAATTTCGGTCACGTTTACGTTACCCTTCCTTCCGTTATCCTTCCGTTATCATGAAATTCATACAATATGTATCTTTTTTTCCATCTCCTAGCATATGAATACATAGTAACCTGAAACTATGACAGCAATAATTTCAATACAGATCAACCAATTCCGTATGATATAATCTATGAAATTAAATTTTTATAACTTACGTTTTTCCTAGACTAGACTTGGGAAACCTTTCATTTGTCAATAGGCCCCATACAAAACAATGATATCAAGGCAACACTTCAGCCCACACTTAAATGAAAAACTGCACTTATTCAAGTACTCAAACATTACTGTTTGTAGAGAATTGAATGTAATGGCTTAGTAAGACAGAGAGCATTTTCCACATCATTTTTAACCAGACTAAGAGACATCAAATACCGAATTTTTGTAAAAAGCCTGAAGAAAGGCCGTATTGATCGCCGGAAAATGTCACATAAGGCCTAAGGCTCCCCACCTCAGTTTTAAACTAATTATACCCACTTATTTATTTAAAACAAGGAGAAAGTAGGCGGGGGATGAGAACGCCTCTTTAAATTGGTCTTACATCGGAAGAACTCTTAACCGGAGATCAACGTTCTGTGAGTACCTGAAACGTTCACAGGTTACAGCACCTTGTCTACGAGAAGGTTAATGGAATCGTTCCGCTTTAAGAACTCAGCAAATTTAAGAGGGATTTTCGTAAAAAAAAGGAAAGACAAATTCACAAATAAAAACATGTGCAAGGAAGAAACCAACGAAATGTCAGAAAAATCCGGTATGAATGTGTTCGATCGCGGACCTTCTAGAATTTCAGTGGGTCCCTTAGATTTGTTGAAGTTAAAGACGCAGTAGTATAATGGTAGATTATTGGCCCAGTAAGAAGAAATCTAACATCATAAAAAAGTCTCATTTTTTTATTCTATCAGTATGTTAAAGAATCAAGATATAAAAGTTTTCCTATACTTCTGAAATTAATTTGTATTTTATACCAAATTTAAGCG
>KZ308477.1:1424954-1476673 GCA_000376725.2 Ladona fulva | reverse complement strand
ATATAAGAAATAAATAATATATCATTCTGTATTCTTAGTTTTCTATAAATGGTTTTTAAATAAGGGTATTAAGTCTCCGTTTCAATCAAAATAATGTCGTACATGTGTTCTGGTGTAAATGAGAAGAAAAAACAATCTCATAACACAAAAGATGCGAAAAGTAGAAGAGAAATGAATTGTGAATCTTCTTTTCGGCATAGAAAACTTTTACATGTAAATACATGTACTCTTACATGTAAATTCGGTATTCAGTCCAACTAATGAGCGGTTTCTAGTTTGGTATATTGAAATAGTTCCATTTTGAAGCCTCGATTCAAAGTTCCTTTTACATTAGCGTCATCTTAATAGAATCATTGATTATTTTTATTCTAAACTAGCGACAATTTTACCATCATTCAAATGGCATATACTGCTTCACTTATTCTTCAATTTTAGATATCTAACTTAAGCTGAATAATGTGATAAAAGAAGGGAAATGTTATGTGCTTGCAAGCAATTGCCCTAAAAATCACATTATAATGAGATGCATAAAATGTTGGGAGTTGGTTTCATTATTATTTTTCGCCGGATTATCTCAACAGACATTACTCAACTACAAAGTCTGCGTTAGATATGTGTGTGACGTTAAGAGGCACGATCATATTAGCCCTTATCGTGAAAACTTACGTTGGCTGGAAACATCACCAAGAAGAAACTACTTTCTTGGATTACTAATGTTCACCATTAAAAAAAATAATAGGCCTTCCTACTTGCTTAATGATTTTATTTCTCCTCCTTCTCATCTTACCCGTTCTGATTTAAGATACGATTCGCGAGTTTCTTATGTGCCATCTCATAGATCAACCGAATTTCATAATTTATTCATAGGGTCTGCCATTAATTTTTGGAATTCCCTCCCTATTATGATTCGTGAGGTACTAACAATCAACAAGCTCAAATTTTTATTGTTTCATTATATTTTCTATCTAAATTCTTGAATATTGGGTGAAGATATCATATTTATGTAAATTTTATTTTTCTATTGTATTTTTTTATAATCCTAACATTTTTTATATACTTAACTTAGTATGACTGCATTCTTTTCTGTACTTTCATATACTGTTGCCCTCAGGTGGCTTACCACAGGGCATAATAAATTTATTATTATTATTATTATTAGTAAGTAAATGCAAATAAGTGTAGAGCGTACTCTACCTCAAGGTTGTCAAAATATTCCTTCCGGAATTATCGTAATTTTTTCTCGTTTTTTCTTGAATTGAAGGGAAAGTTTGAAACAACACTCCTTTCCCTTTTTGCCCGCAAAATTGAAGTCTCCCAAACAGGAAATTTTGATTAATCTGCCACAACGCACTGCACATCATCCAGCAGAACAGGTTGATAGCTACTTAAGCAAAAATCGAATTCCATCAGCCTAGGCTCCATCACATTCCGTAATAAATCTCGACGCGAAATCCATTAATCCGTCTAATTATGAAGCGATCAATTAGGAAATTTCTAAGTCGGCAGATTCTCCCCTCTTCGGTGACCCAATACGCACCTCTTTCCTAATCCCTCTGGAAAATGCTAGGAAGCGTATTCTGTAACCGGGAGCAGTCATCCACACAAATCGGGCAACTCCGCCCGCCCTCTCCTCCCATAACTTCTCATCCATCCCTCCCTCACCTTTCCATGGACCCCCGGGGGCATTTCGGAGGAGAGCCCCGAGGCAACCAGCAACGATGCCTCGTATTAATGATTCTAACTAGCTCCCTTTTATGCGTCCTCTCCCCTGACCGTAAACTGTGATTGCGCCCCTACGACAAACAAGCGTCTATAAATGAATTAGAGGCTTCCACGGTTGATTATTAAGTGAAATAATGACCAAGTGATGAGAGCTGAATCCTCGAGTAAATGAGGTGACCGTCACGTAGGCACTCCTGCGAGGCTTCCATACGAGACTGCTGGCACGTTTGTAAAGCGTTGATTTAATTCAAGGAGTTTATGGTAAAAGCGTTTACGGCAAAATTCTTCAATGACTACCGATATTTCTGTGGAATGTGAAACAATAAATGTTTTCCTAAAAATTTTCAACTGATTTTTTCTCGAATTGGGGTGGAATTTTCTAGCTAACACCGTTGAAAATTTCTAAAAGTTAAATATCATTACAAAAGAAAATTTTTAAATGATCGTAAAGCTTTCCGAAAATGTTTAGTTGCTTCAAGAAGAAATTTTAAGATTCCCATCAGCGCGGAGAGAGTGTTTCAAAACCTTTTGAGCCACATAATTCTAACTAAGCCACTTAATTCTAACTAATTCTTCAACAAAGAAAGGATTATTACCGTTCAAAATTCTCTTTGTACAGTAAAATGAATTCATGTCTACATGTTTATCGAATAAAAAGAGGGATGTCATTGAGCGACAACTTAAATATTTCATTCTAATAATTCTACTGCCCATAATAATGGGGTAATAATAATGGTAACATGATAATGATACCAGACAATGAGAAAACCATTTTGTAATTCCTAGATAATGCTCCTCGTTTAAATATTCGAGCAATACGTGCTTACCAGCAAATAGAACTTAAAAATACTAGTTGAACAATACCATTTTAGGCTTAATGCTAGGTTTGGTCGGTCAACTGGGATCATTCATGTTGTAAGTTTAAATACCCGTAAAAGTCAGTCCAGAAGATTAGATTGCCTCGGAATCTGCCTAGCATTTCGATATCATGGGGGCAATAAAGTACATAGTTTTTTCCACCCTTTTTGAGCAGTTGCTTGCACATAGAACACTGGTATCGCCAATCTATAAAGTCTGCTCTAACATGCTCTTTATGGAAGGAAGGTGCTTAATCGGAATTGGACAACTGAAGAAAAATGCTTCTACATGATATGCTTCATTTTCAGATATACTATAGTAACGTAAACACTAACAGATTAAGATAAAACTTCGGGTATTGAAACATCAAATTATAAAATACATAACTCAAATTAATACAAATATGCAAATAATTAATTAAAACAAAAATTTCGGATGTGCCTGAATTATTCACAAATTAATTTTCAATTAATGAAGCAAAAAACAAGAAAAGGATTAGTGACTACATTATATTTAAATTCCTCCATATGAAATGCACAGAAAACTCGGTTACTATTTTGAGGTACTTCTCGATATGACTTCCCCTTGAAACTCGTGATAGTTACTGGAGGAGCGTCTAAAGCAAAATTAAAATGGATATTTACCGCAATAACGCTGGGTTTGATGCTAGAGCGGTTCTAATTTCGCTCATTTAAGATACACGGGGAGGATTTTAATACTTTTTGCGGTACTTCGAGAAAAGATAGATGGCTATAACTCAGCATCTGCATTCGTGGCGATGTTTCATATTTTAGGTAGAATGATTTCCATTTTATAATTTGTTCGACGCCAGGCCGCGTCAAGTTTTCGTCCATTAGAAAACAATAGTAAACTCGGAATACATTCTGGGGGATTTTCTGAATTGATTGCGACACAAAACACTATGTTGTTCTAGAAGACTACCTAATAATAATACCCTTATGGTCCTCGGTTCAATGCTAGAACAATTCAATACCTCATTAAGGTTCTTATAGAGACTTTGAACCCGTTCTTAATCTGGAACTTTGAAATTCCATCGGTGGAAGAGTTCATAATCCCAAAGCGTGTCGTATGCAAGCAACTTTTACTCGTATGAGTAGAGCCTTACATCAGTAATATAAAACACTAGAGGTAAAAAATTCAAGCATAACTTAGATGTACGAGTATAATCAAGGAATTGAACACAAATAATTTTAATATCTAAGGAGATATTCTCATATATACACAATAAAAGAAAGAGAAAAACTGGAGAAGAAAGCCATCTGATAAATTCGGATTGCTCTTTTCTCAAATCCGCAAGTCGTAGCAGCGCCGGCGCTCCCTTTTCGCTGATCTATGCTGCTATTTTACTTCCCATTTCCTGCAATTCCCTCACCACTAGTCACCTCCCAAGTGCCCACTCAAGACCCGCCATATCGTCCACTTTAACTCCTATCCCTCCCTCCACACCTCTTCCATGGCTCTCCAGAGGAGTACAGCATCCCTTCCTGCTAGATCTCACGGTACCAATCTCAGGAACGCCGTCTACCATGCTCTAGCGTTACCAACCCCATCACGTTCGTCCCAAACTGTTTCAAGGTCTAACCAAAAAAGGATCGCTCATTTAAAATCTGTTTCACCCTTCGAAACCCATCAACAAATTATCACTTGCCTTCCGTGTTCTTACGGACCGCACAAACTGCTTTTTGCATGTGTTTCTATTTACCTTTATGAAACGATTGGAAGTTCTATATATTTATTTAAAATAAAACAGATCATATTTTTCTCATATTCACTATATACAAGCAAACATTAACAATCACAGCAAGAATAAAACCTTCATGACAAAATTTTCTTGCACGTTCACGAATTTTAACGAATTAATTTCTCTTTATCTCACTGAAATTATAATTTACATGTGATTAAAAAACTATCAATGATCAATTCGTCACTGTTTTCCACATTGTCATCGTCATCTACGTTATCGATACTTCTGCACTATTTATTGCTTCCACTTTCTCCACAGGGCATCAATAGGCAAATTTTGCTCATTCAAACTGAAAAATGAAAACTGAGAGACACAAAATAGATCATCCTAATTTCTAATCATATCGTTTAACATTAGCGTAAAGAACACTGAAAAAAACGTTTTAATTCATTGTTTTGTGTTTAAATTTGTCTTGACTTTTATTAAACTTAAGTACCGAAGATAAAACATAATACTCGTTGTAGAATATCTTGTATAATTTTAACAAACTGAAATACTTATCATCAAAAATTGCTAACTTATCATCAAAAATTGCTACAGAGATGTTGGAAAGGAAATAACACAAAAAGGCCATGCGGCTGAACCCAAAGGATAGACAGGTGTAAAAATTTGCGATTCCCCTAACAGCGTGGAAAAGTGGTAGAACGCCTGCCCAGAAAATGTGAGACATGGATTCGAGTCCCAGTCATATCGCTATTTTTACACCTTTTTACTTAAAAAATTTCTCCGATTAAATAATCATTAAGTTGCACATTCTGTTAAGCTATCGTATACTTTCTTCAGATGGTTAGTTTAATAAGGAAAATGAGGAAATCTTACCCCCAAAAGATTCCTCGCCAAAGAATTCCCGTCTACCAACGCTAATTAAAACCAATGAATGGAAATCTGTATTGTCTGATTAGGTTTTAATCCTCAATATTTTCTCGGAAACCCACAGGAAACCTTCTCTGTATTTCGTATCTTTTATTGGATCGTTGAAGGTTGATCGTGACCCAGCAACTGCGAACAATGAATCCGAGAATCTACCACCTGTTCCACTTCTCCATAGTTCTTCGTAGACATTGTTAAACGTAGATTAAATACAAGAGTCATTAATTTTGAATCATTGTTTTCAATAGCAACTTCATTTCACAAGGATGAGCAACCTAAGATTTAGAAATATTATGAATGAACTTATATGAATTCCAAAGTTCAAACTCAAAACTTCATTGATATTACGGTAAAATTATATAATCTTGAGTCTAATATTATATATTCCACATCTCTCATTATATTCCATGTCCATAAAATAAAACAAAAACGTCTCCCTGATATTTACCACATTTGTAGCATTTATATTTTATAAATACACAAAATAACAGTTGTATAATTAATTTTACCTCAATCATCACGAATAGCCTATATTCTGTTGGCTATAGGGTACGTTATCGATAATATATCGATATACTTCGATAACACAACGGAAGTACGAATAAACTTTCAAAAACCACTAAAAATTTAAGTATACACAACAGAATCCGTATTTTGCGTATCAAAGTCAAAATATCAAGAGGAAATAAAGAAATCACAGACTTCTGCAAGCCAACTTTTATAGCTCTTAAGTCAATTTAATTCGGCATATAGATAAACGCAAAGGCATTGCTGATTTTGCTCTCATATTTGTTTTGAACCGGATTGAAAATAAAATCTCGACTGCCCGGTTATTGAAGGGGAGAGGATACACGCATAAACAGAAAACACGGATAATCCAAACTTCCGCTTTTATTTCTTATAATGTTTATAATCTGCGTAAATGAAAATCTTATTATTATTCGCGTTATTAGTCCGTTATTTTCGACTGTTTCGTCGGCTTGTTGAGAGTTTTCACCCGATCGCAAATCTTTTTGGCAGCAATAAGGCCAACGGAATAGTATTCCTACCGCCTTATAGAAAAATTCTCGATAAGTCCTGCTTGCATTATAACGCGAAAATGTTTATATGTTTTTGTGTTAGAAAATTTCAAGAAGGTCATGGAATGTATCAACGAAGAGTAAAAAATCCTGCACGGACAATTCTCAAACCGGATGACTCGCTCACGGATAATCGCTAGTTCACAATTTAGGTTGCCAAAAATGGCGAGATGAAGATTTACAAATTAATGCTATTCTTGATAAAATGAAAAAGAGAAAAATCGATGAGTGAGCACGTGTCTCCGTCGGGAGAACGGGCAACCTAAAAACATAACCTTCCTAATGGGGCCTTACAAAATTATATCCCTGAGCGGGACGAGGGGTAACAAAAAAACTTATAATTAAAATTATTATTTCCGAATTCAGATAAAAATACCATCTCTCGATCTAACGCACGGATCGATTAGAGAATACTTCTCGCAAAATCCAATCGTCTCCCGTTTTCTCCTTTCTATTTCCATGTCATCGGCACCACTACGGGTGGCATATAGATGCTGCCACCGGGTTAATTTGCATGCTATTCCTTGTGAAGCGCTCTACTGCATTCACTTGAACGGCCCTGATACGACCTTGAAACTCACTCTATGCTCTGTTGAACACTCTTCCCTACTCTTCCCTTACCTCCCCCCGATCCCTCATCCACTCTCACCCTCCGTTTCCATTCTTTTTTTACGGCAGTTCCCGATCTGGACCCTTTCTCCATGCCTTTATTTCTCACCCACCAAAACGACCGCACTTGTGAGCCGTGAAAATAGGACTGGCAGAACTATATGTTCTGCGCTAGGAGACGTTGATACTGTCAACTGCGGCGATCGGATACAATTGGCACTAAAGCGCGGGAGGGCGCCGAATTGACCGCGTTTTTTGGGTGGTTTGAAAATAAAAGAGTGCCACCCAATCTGTGGGTAGCGTCATGGCTTCTGCTAAAGGCGTGCGATAAAACTGATATTTTTATCTGTGCCGATCGATTTCCAGTGAGCACTTTCTTAATCAGTAAGACTTAACGTTCAACAGCCTACGCAATACTAAATACGATGAAATTTAGTATTATTATACAACCAATGATGTATAGTATACCGTCGCGAAATTTCATTCAAAAATTTTCTGTGATATTGTCTAATGTGACATCGTATGCTGTAGGTAAATTAATGACTGTGTATAATTTATAGAATTGTAGAATAGTTGATATTTTTGTAATAGCATAGATTTGTTGTAATACTTTGTATGACGCGCTGCCTTCGGTAGGTTTTTGGAGGGGTTTTCCTCCCGACTAGGGTGAATGCCAGGCAGGGCTTTCGTTCTATTTGCCCCTCAAATGATTGCCACTAGACTAGATGCCTAATTGTAGTCATAGAATGTAAATAAATATTTATTCGGCTATTTTGCGCCAAAATATGGACGTTGTGTTACAGATTTGGGTTAGAATCGACGCAAAGATATTGAAGTACTTTGGAAGTTATTCTGATAATCCAACCTCACATAATTTACTCACACATATCGACTAAATGAAACCGATCAATATTTTTGTTGAACAATCGAAAAGCATCCTAAGCGATGCTACTACCCCAATAAGCGGTAATACAAAACCTGCTCCCACCTTTATTTTAAATTATAGTCACATCCATTTAAACTTGATTGCCTCGTAGCTGGTAGGAATTTATTGGATATACAGATTATAAACATAGATATAAAGAATGCGAAGTTGTCAAAATTTCGATATACACTTTATCTATATCATACACCAAAGTATTCTGACAAATTTTTAATAATAAATTTAGCGTAGTTACGGGTTATAGTTACAGTGAAAGTTTTATATGATGGCCCCTGTATATAGCGGAAACTTGTCCACTACGGAAATATTACTCGGACCCGACTTGTGGGATACCAATCTCTATCCAGTACTTCAAACTTGTACGTTACAGAAACCTGTCGATAACGGAATTTTTTTCTGACACCGTGCGATACTGCTACAGAAAAGTTTCACTGTACTCAATGACTTACTTGAAAGGGTTGCTGGTGTTAACTGAAGAGAGGAATGAAAGGAAACTTCCAATAAGTCAATAAATAATTTTGATGTCAATCATAGTATTTCAGCAGGTTATCTTAATTATGATGTCAGAAACAAATATCCTCACATCCATAAATAAATTTCCTTTAAATAAACGAAATAATCTTTCCGATCAATACTCGCTCAAACATTGGCCTCCGACTCATGCGTAACGATCATCGGAATCTATTAATCGTGACGTAACATCTCATCACTCAATGAAATCGCGTCGAGCCATTCAATCGTCTCCCTGTCCCCGCACTCCCATTCAGTATACACGTACAATGGATTACGGATACAAATATCACCCGATGCTCCGAAAAGCCATCGCTTTGTCTTTCCTGTTATTAACGGCAAATAATCTGGACGGAAAGTATGTGACTTCTGCTCTGAAAATATTCTTCGAACAAGAGCGGAAGCATAGGATGTATGTCCAAGAATATTTTGTTAACCATTTTAATCTCTCATACAATTTTTCTCGATGACAGAGTGATTCGTTAAAGTCTGGAAGTTCATTCAATGAATCATGAACCGTGACATCAATAGCGCTGAAATTAATCCGCAATAAACCAACACAATAGCATGAAAATTTGACTTGAAACGAAGCATCTGAGTGAGTTCGGTTTTACTTTCTGCGAACAAAAAGAAGTTCGTATAATGATGAAATATGTGGCATAGAAACACAAAAGGACATCTCAACGAAGGAGCAATATTTTAAAGTTAATTTTATATAAAATATATCAACTCCAATTTATTTATGTATAAATTGATAATAAACATAATTTCCAGTAATGCTAATGCCATTTTCAATAAAAAGAACTCTTGAGTACAATTCTGATTACGATCTGAAGCTAAAGCAATTTCATTTTATGAGGTTTCAATGATACCTCATAAAACTCTCCCTGATTCCCCGAGAGACTCCCGAAATTGGACAATAATTTGTATTATCTACCGCCTCCCAGATTGAAGAGTTTTTCTCCCACTTTTATTCAGCTAGGTTAGCCATACAATTCCTACACTAATTTACCGACTTCCGCAACTTTTCGCGGCTTATTTTATATGATATTTTAATGTCAGCAGTCCTCCCACGTAATATTAATTGTCATTCCAGTGATATTTGGAAATATTTTCTTTGAATAATGATCAATTCTAATGCTACATGCTACGAATCTGGTGCGGAAATCGCATTGAATCGTCTAAAATCATACCTCCGGGTAGAGCTAGTTCAATTTCAATTGAATACTAAGTTTAAGCTATTCATTAATGAAGGATACATAATCCACAGTAACTGAAGTTGCGCTTTAAACAATCTCCCGAAATCCCCCAAAATTCACTACTCTTGGAATGGACAACTCAAGTAATCAACTCTTCGGGAGTTGGCAACCATAGGAATCATCCCTAAAAGTTCCTAGCAACTTCGATAGCGCCATCTCATGTTGGATCCAAACCATCAGATCAGCTCAGCTCAGAAAGCACTCTAACATTTCACCTCAGAATACACACAAATAAAACGTTTCACCGACAGAAAATCGATTACCCCTTCCTCTAAATGGCTCGATAAATTAAATTCGCTTAAATTCGCACGATCAAGCCGGCAGTCACACACCACCATTATATTAATTGCCGCGCGCGGTTATGATCTCGCAAACTCTCGAGCTGAATTTCCTGCGAGTGTAGCCCATTCTCGAGCCTCTCCGTAGCCATCCCCATCATCTCCACGGTACCCTCGTAAAATACAACCTCAAACCCTCTTTGCTCTCTACTCAATCCAGAGCATAACGACATCCAGTCAGCCAACGGTGGTTAGGCAACCAACCCACGCCAAAGCTGCCATTTCCTACTTCACATACTTCACCAACCAATCAAACAATTCCCCTCTCATTATTCAAGTCAATCGGGCGATATACACTGTTCACGACTATCTGCCCTCCATTTCGGAGCTGGTTGGCGAGGGATCCTTCGCGTTATGAGAGTCGTATAGCTGGATATGACCTAAAGAATCCCGGGAACTAATCAATCCCCTGCCTCCCTATTCTTGCCTTGGGGGAAAAATTGGGGAAATGTTCTCCCGATCAACTTTTTAATGAAATCTCTGATTCCGTCGTCCATCCAAATAGGTCGTAAACACGTATTGATTGATTTATTTCGAGAACTACCTACCGCAATTTGCTGAACTACTCGCAATTTCCTACACTAAAAGATCCATACACTTCGTATTTTTCGCTGAATAACTCGTTAGTGAAAATGAAAATGCTTTTCCAATTCACGTATAAAATGGGATATCTTAGAGTGATAAAATAAATTACAAATTAGCTCTACAAAAATCAAGAAAATACGTCATTATTAGAGACATAATCGTCTAGATCGTTATATTACTGAATTAAAATTTACAGTTCTTTTATTTCTAAAAAGATTTGAAACGGTTACGGCAGTAGATGGAACGTATAAAATGACAATGTAATGTCGTAGCAAATTAGAGATAACTCAAACAGTACTTAAACTACCTATTTTATGTCCATTGTGTTATCTGTTTTTAAAGCAAGTGATGACTATTATGAAATTTAAACATTAAAAATGTCCGTTCATTTAGCGCTTTTTAATAATTTGTGAGAATTTTTACACCTACCGTTTCCAGAGATTACCACCTGTTACATAACCTAACCAATATTAATTTTTATATTACGCATAATATTAATTAATAATTAATTATTATGCGTAATCCACATCCAGAGTAGTTACAATATTTAAACATTTTTGATAAGTATGTTGATATAATGAAAGATGAAATATTAAACTGAACTGCTCTGATTCATTCTGAAAAATTTGGTAAAAGTAGAATAATCCGAGGTAACTAAACACGCAGCAAAAATCAAATTTTTAAAAAAGATTACTTTCTAATTAGAGAATATTTTAATCACTGAATCATATAAATACAACATGATGATTAGGAATAATATTTTATAAATCCTTCACTCCAGGAGTCCCACAATAGAAAAGATTCCCACACAATGGAGACGCCGTGGATCTTATGCCACCCGCTGCGCATTACCGTATATATTGTCATATAAGATAAAGGGGAACAAGGAAATTCTTTTTTAGGTTCCTCCCCGCATATTTTTGAAAAACAAGTTTGTAAATAGTTCCCTCATTTAGACGTAATGTTATAGAGAGTTTTAAGTTTATACAATCTACTTTCTTTATACGTTATTCCTTGTTATTCTGCCCACGGGCGACGCCGGCATTAGAGGATATTCCAGCTAACATTACCGTTTACATGGCTTAAAAGCTTCGGCTTATCTTCGGAGAAGGAAAATAGGAAGATAAAAAAATCGCACGGAATACGTTTCTTCGAGAAATGCTTCGTCAGGGCATAACATTTTCTCTTAGGTATAACTGCTTCGTTTGGGGAAATTTTCCGAGAGATAAGGTTTGGAAAGTGTGGGGATGTGGGCGAGTATAAGCAGAAACTCCTCCAAGTTCCTTGAACCCAACTTCCGCATCCACCCTCTGGGATTCTTAAGCATCCGTCATCTTCACCCTATCTCCAACTACTACTCTGGCCCACGCAATCAAAACTCGAATCCTCCCACTCTTTTCTCATCCACCACCATTTCCATACCAGTCTTTGTGTCTCGTGGTTATATTCTTGCATATCGTTCTAGTAAACAGAATGAAATTCAACTAGTATGAATGTCACTGTTAACACTGATCCTAATCTTTACTTAATCATACTTCTGTTATTTTCTTTATCCTTATTTTTTCTATTTTTGATAAAATTTAAAGTGCCTCTTTTTTGAAATTTTCAATTATTTCCACTCTTGCATGTGCTATTATATGAAATTGATTCTACAGCGTTCCACTTTCTTCTGAGATTTTATCCAACCAGTGACATCTTATCCTTCACTTCCACTAGAATGATACCCACGAATATAAATAGATACCGCACATAAATATAAATAGATTCTACATGCCGCAGTTACATTGAAGATTTCAAGATAGCATTTAAACTTTACTGAATCACTTTTGTAGACGTTTATATACTTAAAAAGTGTAATTTCCTACTGAAAAACATTTTTCTATAAACCAGTCCATGATAGATATATAATTTTGCGCATGGATTTCTAAATTTAAGCTATATAAGACGAGTTCACAAATACGGGCATATTTAAGGGAGGATTCATGACTATACACCAGTCTCAATTTTAATCAACATTATGGTTTTTTTAAGTTAGCTACTTATATGTTGAAAGACAGCTACCAAAACATTAAAATCAAAATATTCTGTCGTGAGATTTTATTTTTCTTCTCCACTCATTACTCATTCTCCTAATCCCTGCATCTTATCCACTCCCATGTTCTTCGACAAACAACCTCTCTCCAACAATCCATCTTTGTTTCCCCTTTCTGCCCCCCGTCTTTCTCCGCTTACCTTAATCCTTGCTTTACTTCTCTCCCAGTCTCATCCCTCTTACTTCCTATCCTCCTTTTTTCCCACTGTATATCTCATTCCTTCGATTCTCACACGCTTTTATCTCTTCCCCCATTTCTCTTTCTTTCAAGGTATCTCTTCTCCCATTTCCAAACCCTAATAATCCAGCCGAAAAATCCTAATCTTTCCGTACCGTTTCCTTTCTCTTATCCTCCCAATTATCTCTTCTATTTCGGTAGCATGATTCTCCGCACAAATGCTTCCTGGAAAGGGAAACTTCGGGTGGTACTTTTTCCACAAAACTTGCTTTTAAAACAAAACTGACCGATTTCAATGAATGATTGCCATCATAGGGATGATGCACCATCACTTAATGATGGCGACTATTCGTCAAAACGGGTCGTTCCTGTTTAAAAAAACAAATTTTGTGAAAAAACACCATCCGAGGTTTTCTTTCCCATGACGAACTTCCACAACACCCCGCATTATCCTGTCAGCACCTTCCTTGTCGTAAACATACAGTTCGTCAAATTATTTATTATCACCAACCACCAATAATTTGTCAACCAATTCTTTCTAATTTAATATTCAACTTCTTCTAAAATCAAGACGCAGTTTCTTGAGCAAGCGTATAATTTTGATTGCGAAGGTCTTAAAAGTTTTTTAGAAAAACGCTTTCTTCATCGCTAGCAATAAACAAGTTAATCCAACAAACACCGATCGATTACCTTTTACGGTCATGCTCCAATATCATTGATTCATCCTAAGTAACGTTACTTATAATAGTAATGATAGCTCCCATTCATAACTTTCAGTCTTGAGGAATCAGCAAGTTAATGTTGGTAATGCTTGGTCTAACGGTGTGAGTGTATACAGTGGCCAGCACTAAGATTCCAACGCCAATTATTACCCATTTTGTTACACTTGATACTCATTTAAAGGCTGATAAGACAGTTAGCCTTGTATTACCACAAAAATTCGGTGGGTGGACTGGCGTGACCGGGAATCGAACCTAGGCCATATTTATGCCACTTCACTGGCCTTCGCTTTGCCTTAACAATTTCTCTGCAGAGGCTACTACAACGCCATTTAAGACTAAGAAATACTTAGTAAGTTTTACTAAGGAATAACAAGTAACATTAACATTCGTAAATAAGAATTTACGTTCTTTTATAGTCTACAACCTCATAGCCCATACCTATCTATTGCTAACTTTTCTATCCATATTCTACTCCTAACCATTTCTAATCTTATTTCCTTCCCTTCCTTTTAAAACCTTCTCTAGTTTCGATCTTCCCTAGTGCGTCCTAATAATCTCGTCTGGAACCCTTTCTCGCACAGCTCGACACCTTTCTCCATCCCTTGTCTTCCCATGTAATCGTGTTCTCCGGCACCATCACTCTTCCAATCCTCATTGAAACCCACCATCTTTACTTCCTCTTTCTCCAAATAGGTACCCGTTTCCATCCGCGTGACGTTTTACTCAATACCCTTTGCAATATTCTCCTCTCTTTCAGCTCCCCGCGATTTCCTCTCCATCACTCATCACTCCACTTCTGAGCGAGTGATGTATGGCCCCTTCTTCTCACACTGTAGCCGTGTAACGGAATTCAGGCGTCGGAGGATGAAACATTTCTAGAACGCAATAGGGTCTTCATCCGAGTGTGGATCGATTCCGGCAATGCTCTTGTTATTAGTTCTCCGATTCCGGGATCTTACGTGGAGGGGAGAGGAGGAATAGAACTTCTTCGCCAAACTTCCTCTGGCTCCCTAATATTCCGTCGGATTCTTATCGGTGTATGCGGGAGTCAGTGTTATGTATCGGCTCGATTAAAAAGTATTCCTAAAAATTTTAGGAATCCCAATGCAAAAAATTCCAGGATTACAATTAAAAATCAGTATTTAAATTCTGTTTATTAGATTGAATTGCTTATATTCCCATCATTTCGCTATTAAGATATGTCTTTCGCTACTATCGAACTTTCTAGTCCAACACTACCTAAGACCATCACAATCAGTAAAAATCTTTTTATTGATTGAGTAAATTCTCAAAAGCAATCCCTAATTATTATTATTATTATCATACACAAATTCAAACTTCAAGACAATGAGGCAATCATGTTTGCTATCAGTTATTGACACTACAAATTTATTTATCTCGGAATAATTAAAATTGTTTATACACGATTCACTAATCGATAGTTTCCAAAGGTAGTTTACCTAAAACTACTACAAATCTTAATAGAGAATACTTTGAGTCTTTACTATTCTCTTTGTTATTCTACCGCTTTCAGTAACTACTTCAGAATTTCAAATCAAATAAAGATAATATTTATACGTAAATAATCACTAAATAGCACACCTAAATAATAGTACAACGGTTGCATCTCCATATGCCATCTTCTGAGATACCTAAAGAAAAAATCTTAGCTATTAAAACAATAGGAAAAGCTAATCGAGTACCAGTAGACAGAATATCAATATGCCGTGGCTTTCTCTTTATCTTTTGTAATGAAAACTAACTGATAGAACTATTTCAAGTGTAGATGATAATTGAGCAAGTTCCAAATATTCCCTTCAGTTTAAACGCAGTGTATGTTCCTTATTTATGATCTTTTAAATAATATAAAGAATAGAACGGTGCAATTGTAAGTCATATATATATATATATATAAAGTAAATATCTGTCCGTCCGTCCGTTCGTCTGTCCGTCCCCATATTTATCTCTGAAACGGCTTGACTTAGAGATCTGAAACAACCTGCATTGTGTTTCTATGATGCTGAAACACCCAGGAAAACTATTCAAATCTCTGTAAAGGCCCGCGTTCGAACCCAGGAGCCCATAATAGGTTTCCATAAGAGATGAACGTAAAGTACGTTTTTTCGACTTGTAGAGGTTGTTTCTTTTACAAAATTAAATTGAAAACAATGATCCTACGAAACTGAAATAAGTGTCACAAGAAAGGAAAATTATCATAGAATCTTATTTTAGTCGTGAAATATTGATACAAACCCGAAATTTTGAGAATTTTGATAAAATACACGGAAAATTGGTAAATGTTTTCGGAAATAAACAACCCATCCCTTTGGCGACTAAGGCCATTGTTGAATATTGATTTCATGAATCATCCCATATAAGTATACGGGGATAACCAGTTCTTATATTTTTCTATAAGAAAAGTTCGTAAAGTATGCTTTCATGTCTTGAAAACAGTAGAATAAATAGCTTAAATAATGATAAGATATATATTGAGTTATTATGATCTTACGACGGACTCTTTCTGGCGTCGGAGGACCAGATATATACAATAATAGGTATATTTTTAAATTAAATTAAGTTCCGTCATGCTTGAAGGGGGCGTTTACTGGTTTATTCATATATAGTGTATTATATGATTTCCTTCATGTCGAATGTGTCGAACCATTATATATAATAAGGTTTGCAACTATTTATATTTTCATACTAAGGTAATCTCGTATAAGATATTCTCGTAGGATGATTTAATAGTATTCGCCTTTATATTAATCATTAAAGAAAATTATTTCGCAGGCGATGCTTATTTAGAGAGGTGCACTTCGTTCAACCGGGTATCAAGAACCTCACGGCGACCTCAATCCTCTTAAATTTTAGATTCTTCCCTCATTTTGCCCTTTTTATTCCATCAAAGTTTCTACGCACGCTCCTGTTTTCCTATCATATCATCCCAACAACATCCATTTTCATTCCATCCTCTTTGCCCTCCTTTCCTCCTCTCTTTCATTCCGTATTCTTCCCTTGTCTCCCACTTTCCTTTCCACTCCCCCTTTATTCGCCCCGTTTCTTTCTCTTTAGCAATCTACCCCGACGCAACCCAGATCCTCGCCATTCCCCTTCCACACCCAACTCTCCCGTCGCCAAGTGGTCCCCGCGGAGGTTGCTGCGAGGGCAAAGATGGTAAAAGAGTTCGGGTGACGGTTTGTGTGGTGGTCGGAGCGGGTTGTGGTGGGGGCAAGGGGGTGAAAAAGGAGATCAATAGGATTCTCCCGTCCGGATGCTTGAGAAAGCGTAGAGATCGCGATGGTGAGGGGTGCAGAAGGTAGGGATGATGGAAGAAAAAGGGGGAATGGTTGCGCAAGGGGTTGTCGCACCCATGTCCTTACAAATGCTTTGAAACTCAAAGGCAAGCAGGGTTGAAAAAAAGAAGGACGAGGAATAACACACAGAATACGGATTAACCGATTTCTACCAAAGCTTGAACTTAAGGTCGCATTGAAAATGAATTTTCGGTGAAAAATGCGCACGGGTTTGTATTATTCCACAAAAAATTACATTGTCGACCGGTTTTGATGCGAATATGCCATAATGAGGGGTAAATATTTGCCTTTTCGGAAAGCTTCGATCGTATTTACAAAGTTCTTTGTAGATTTCTTCTAAACAATGTTCAAATTTTGGTCTTAATAATTTAGATATCTACTAATATTTTCATTTAATTTGTGACTGCGGAAGCGAGTTTGGACAAAATAAATATATTTTCCAAAGAAGTATTTGTACCATATTGTGATGACAATGCCATTGTGTTCTGAAAACGGCAATGAGATAAATTCAGTAAGAGTAAGTTGAAATTTTATTCATTATATATTTTATTTAAGTCCGTCGATAAGAAAAATTGTACAGATTGTAAAAAAAATCTTGAATAAGGGAGGTGAAAATAACTATTTTATTACTTTTGCCGAAATTATATTAATTTCCTATTTATAAGAGTGTCGATTAATAGGACAAAAATGTGCTTTCGTGATATAATGGTAAGATGTAAATATCATGATAATATGATATTTACTATAAAAAACCTGTGATTTTAGGTTATTCGATTGCTACTTTTCAGTAAAAGTGAAGGTGATGCGACTCAAGTCTGAATTACTGCAGCAATTATTTCAATACCTTAAAGAAATCCCAGATCTACCGTATTTCCCGGTCTATAAGACGCACCGTGGTTTTTCAGGTGAACGAAGCAAATGTTATAGACACTGAAACAAATTTGCTTATAAGTAAAACGAAGAAGCGAGATTTGTAAAAGAGCATCGATTTTCGGAAGAATGAAACAAAAACGCAACATTGGTTAAAGTCTTGAAAAGATAAGAAGATAAAACGCATGATTCAAAGCACAACATAGTTTACAATTAATATTGCGTGTCTATTCCTGTCGTCAGAAAAATGCTCACCATCGGCCCATAAGACCCAGGCCGATTTTAGATTAAATTTTGAAAAAAGTGCCTTATTGGCCGGAAAATGCAGTAAGCAAGTATCCCTTTTTAAAGCGTCCACGAGTTTTAAAGATAAACAAAGAATATTTTATAAATGATAAATATTTGGCTTATTTGTTCTCCATAATTATTTCGTAAAATAAGCTCCACGTTTTTACAACGATTTAGATCTGACATTTAGTAATAGGCTATCTCTGTTAACATTTTGAAATAAATGAAATCGGCCAAAAATAGCTCAAAGCTAACTCATTAAGGTCCCAATTTTTTTAGATTTAAACGACCTGATGGGTGAAAATGTTATAATACCCATCTTTTTTAATTCTTTATGACAGCACAGATGCTGAGTTCACGAAAACCATCCACTTAGAGAATGGATGGAATCCTATTCGATAGACTTACACTTTATTATTTTCTAATGGACCGAAGACACATAAGTCTCATTTCAAGGGTCCATTGCCTTGATTTTCTCTAGTCTGTGCGAGGACTCTCATTTAATGTGGATGCTGATAACTTCTCTTATCTCAAAACGCAACTGAATTTCAGCATGCTCGAGAATGCAAATGTTAATTCTAGTATTAGATTAAATATGATATAACATCGTTAAGTATTTCACTTCCAATATCATCATGATTTTTAATACCTTAAGGAAATTCATTTGAGTAGAGCAAAGGTCGAACTGGAAAGATGTAATATTCAGTGCATTCAAATTTATATCGTATAATAATAATATACATAATATAAAAACAAACATTAATTTACATAGTCTACCCATTTGCAAGTTCGACTCAAATTTGAAGCTCGAGGACAAGGGGTCTGAGGTAAAAATAACCAAATCGTGGAGAGCGAACTGTTTACGAATTTCGACATCCGACGGACGATTCTCCCGAGCGAATGGATTTTTGGTGTTCGTAGTTATCACCTCATCCGATTGACTCCCAGTGCTCGATGCTTATCCGCCGGCTAACTTGAAGCTGTCGTATCCATTTTAGATACGCTTCTTTTTATGGAAACGTTAATGGATTTCACATTCCCGTTTCGACGTTGAAGTTTTTAGAAGTTACTTTCTCAAAGAGCATCAATCGCATATAACCAAAAATCTGTTATTTTAATAAGCCCTACAGCTACAATACTGAGGGCTCGCAGTTGTGTTTAACCACGGAGAGTGGCAGTTAGGCACCGTTTTTTTCATTTTCAACAAGCGGCTCGCCACTTGACTACAAACGGAAACTTTAACGAAATATCAAATGCGATTATAACGCAGAAACTGTTTTCTATTACTGCGTAGTACTTACAAGCGAGAACAATAAATGGTTACAATAACAGCAACAAATGAATAACACTTTTGCCTATTTTAACTTTTCTTCGCAGAATTATAGCGCAGAGTCGAATAATTTCATTAGTTGAAACTTTAACAATCTTATAGGTAAAAATCGGGAATAGTACGAAAGAAAGCATTTTTTTAAATAACCCAAATCACAGTGTAGGAAAAAGATGAATTGAATTTCAGTCGTCGAAGAAAGAAAAAACGAAGAAAATCTCTTCGTATTCACGTTAATTATGGAATGGAATAAGAAAATCTTGGACTCTACAAAGAGCAGAAACTGAGAGCTATTTGCTATAAGGCAAAACTATTTTCATATTTATTTGCGATTGGGCTATCGATCAACTGACACGTACGTAGTTACTGAAAAATATTTTTCATTGGACAGATCTACAACTACAGCATGAAACAAAACTTAATCCGTAAATGTGTAGTAATTATATTAATTATAAATAGCTATTATATTTTTAACTAAATGAAGCATTGACGTTTTAAACCCTCGCAAATTATTGCATTTGTATCTACATTTGTAAAAATATTTATGAAACAAAATAAGTAACAATACCAAGAACTTGAATGCTCCTTTTTCCTAACGTGATCCTTTACTTCTTGAAATTGCTATAATAAGCTCTTGTGAAAACAATAGGATGAGAAAAATTAATATAAATACTATCTCTCCCCATTTAATCATATCCGAATTATTAACGAATTCCATTGATGTCTAAAATCCCTCTACTTCAAGGCCCACTATTATAATGTACATTTACAATGAACATAAAAATAATGTTTACATTAGGAACCAGTATTATAATGGTTTGTTAGAGTTAAAGTGAAGAATTCAGCTAATCTCCTATAATTATGATAGATTAGCATGACTATTAACTATAATCTCCACTTCAACTCTGACAAAGCTTTATAATGACCTGCCTTAAAGGGAACATTAGTTAAAGTTTAAGTATGCTTTATGATAAGTACAAGTCCAGCACGAAGTTTTACTAACAACCACTATTTGTTCTTATTTTATATATTTACAGGCGCTTTTCTGATTCCTTACCTAATAATGTTGGCGTTAGCTGGAAAGCCTATGTATTTCCTGGAGCTCGCCGTAGGACAATTTGGCGGAGTAGGGCCCGTCGCTCTATGGAACTGTTGTCCTATTTCCAAAGGTAATAGTCATTAATTTTGTCCACATTTTGTATCGAATAATTAATAAGCAATCCAAATAATTGATAATGTCATAATATTATTTATTGATAATTTATAATGGAAAAACTGGATTCATAGAAAGACAATACATAAATTATTTACAAAAATGGCTTCCCAAATTGCCACTTATATAACAAGTTAAATTTTAGATGTTGGTAAAAACATTAAAGTCATATTGCTTATAAAATGTATAATTTATGGTCACACACAGGTGCTGCAAAAGCTCAATCCCAATATTTTGCACTACTAAATCGTTTTTCTGCCTGGTCCCATGAGTTTATCTGAACATTTACATCATGAAAATAGCAATTTAATTTAGCAAGTAATATATAACCTACACAACAATTCACCTTGAAAACTTGAGGCAAGAGCCACTAATTACTTATTAATTCAGATTCTAGATTGGGTTTCCAAATTTTCATTATTTCACAAAACTGATTAATGGTCCTTTCACTAAATATTGCAAAATTCTTAAGCATTTCTATGATTTTCTCTGATAGGTGTTGGCTGTGCAATGGTGACAGTGTCCCTAATCGTGTGTATCTATTACAATGTGATTATGTCCTACACTGTGTATTACATGGTGGCCTCATTTGCATCCGAAGTCCCATGGAGCAAATGTGATCCTGAATGGGCAGACATGGACACCTGCTATGTGAGGGGGAGCATTACGGTGAATATATATGACATAAAGAACTTAGCATTACTTTTTCGCCTTTCACTTCTTTCTATCTATAAAAAATTCAGCAAAAAGTTTAATACATGAAATTTTTGCTCTATAAAAATTATGATTATACCCTCATTATGATCACTGTAAATTGAGTGCCAAAAGAGTATATTTCTGTTTCAACTGATAGTATCTAATATGTAATTAACCAATTCAATAGGATATTAGCTTGTTAGAAATATTGTTCTAAAGTTTAGAAACAGGAATGAATGCATATGGGCTTTTATGCGAAAAAAACTACAAAGACCCTGTAAAACATAATAACTAAATATTCTGCAGAAATTCAAATCAATTTTCCAACTTCTAGTGTGAATTTCGTTAGAAATTTTATTATGTCTATTTTCACAAGATAACATTCAAAGCCTAAAAAATAGTGTATTGAGTATCTACTTGATCCCTTGAGAGTTCAGAAAGACTAATATAATATATTTCTCATTACAGGCTCATAACAGCACTGGGAATCTCTCTTTACATCATAATGGAACCAATAAAGAAACTGCTAGTCTGCAATACTGGGAGTAAGTAATAGTATCAGAAGCTAAGAGTGCATATCCAAAGTAAAATTCCAAATATTAACATCCCAAATATTAACATTCCAAATATTTAATTAACCATTTTTACTCATTCTTTTGACCTACCAAACTCATTCTTCATTTAACATCAACTACACAAAATAGAGGAATAAAATTATAGACTAACATATCTATAAAAGCCACTGAAAAATATATCAGAAATTATATGAAAACTTACATAATCAATAATTATACTTCACATTGTAACTTATTAAGCTAAACCTTCTATGGCTGATCAAAACAGTACATTTCTAATTCTAACACAGCGGATTATGTTTGATGGATATTTCATTATAAACACATTCAAATGCTTACTGAAATCTGCCTCAATGACTTTTATGTGCCTTCAAACTATCAAGCAGACTTGCATTATTGTGTACATACTCTTAAACCTACCTATCTAAGAAAATATTTCCCAAACTTTACTAAGTTATTACATGATATCTGTGATTAGCAAAAAAAATTTCATAACATTTATTTTTTACTAGATTTTACTGATCTAAAATAGTATCAGAATACATCATATTCACCAACAAATTATCACTACAGAAAAATTTCAAGAAATTACATCAAATTAAAATTTATTTTGAGAACTTGTTTATTATTTCTACAGATATCAATCTGAGCCAAAAGCATAGGGTGTATAGAATAATGGTTAGCAAAGATAGTCACTACTGGTGTGATTGATGGCAGTGTTTGGTATATTTACATTGGCAATCTGGGATTAATGCTAATTAACGCAGGATTATGGTATGCAAAAAGGGCAACTTTTATCATTTGCAAAGCTGTTAATCATGAACTAACAAATATCTCTTAGAGAATGTGAACCCACATCATGAACCAAATCGGTTCCTTAATTTTAACTTAACTTCATGTCAAACTTCAATGAATTCATGATTCAAAGATTCAAGTTAAATTAAGGAAGAATATAAAAAAAGGAAATTTTATCTTCTGATTTACAAATAAGAAGCAGAAATCGGTGGCTCTGATTCATTCAAGGGATGCAACAATGAATAAAATAAATTAAACCCATCTTTCATATCTGTAACATAAAAGCTTTTACACCTAGCACTACTCTTGTGTACCTGTCTTTGGAAAGTCCCTTATCACAAGAACGGCCAATTTACAAATACAGCTTTTCCCACTGTTTCAGCATTTCCCCATTTATCTTAGCAGCTAAGTTAGTTTACTTTTTCCTTGCGATTTTTACAATCACAGCCTTGAAAATAAAGCTAACTCCACTTATTTTATCATTTAGGTACCAAAGATTATTATCTTGCTATTTTAATTTATAGAAAAACCTTGGTCCTGCATATATCATATGGACTTAATCACTCTCTCCCATCCTCCTTCTTCATCAGTCCTCCCATGCCTGTTTTGCTGTATGAGCACAGGAGATAAAAAAGATCATCCCATTACTAATTACTTTTGCTAGCTCTTCTCTATGTAATCCACTTCAACTTTCCTGGGTAGAGCAGCTCCATTATACATTTTGTGTCATAACACTACATTCTAACCCAATAATCTTTTATGATATAAATGAATTTGGTCAATCTAACAAGGCAAAACATTTTCAGTTTATCTATTTAAGTGATGCAAACCTTTTTTCAATATAGAAGCACCATTATCCAAAACTCTTCATAAAGATCAGGGATGGAGGATATTATGCTACAATACATTGGATAAGGATTATAAATGTTAAAAATTCTTTTACTTAGAGTCAACCTATGCATGAGAGAAGTATTTATTGTTACATAAAAAATGTGAGGTAAGAATAAAACATCTATAAAAAAACAATGAATGGAATAAGTATGGAGAATATACTGAAATAACCTAAATTAATACCAATTACACATAATTTTATGATTACCATAAATTCTAAAGAATGGTTAAATTTATCTATTAATCTATTAAGCTATTGACCATTATGCAAATAAGGTATTATAGTAATTGATAAATGATTAACTGAGTTATTATTCATGGAAAGAGAAACTGAAAAACTGACTTTTCCATTCCATTGAACTAATTATAATTTTACTCAAACAAAATATTTTTTCCAATGCCTTCAGCTAGAAAGGGCCCTAGGTACTAAGTTACCCTAATGCAAAGACAATTCCCTATCGTCATCTTTCCATAAGGCCTCACTGTTTAGTGGGGCTCTCAGCATCAAGGATGTTTTGTTGTTTTTTAAGATGAAATTCACCTCTGTTCATGGAGTCTCTATCTCATGAGATCTCTGATGCTTCTATTGCCTCAATTACAGCCTAGTGCATTTCTTGTGTAACTATTACAAAAGTTTCTTTAGATTTTATGGCAAGAATTAATGACAAATTAGAGTTAAAACAATGCCACATCACAAATTGCCAACCTAATTAACACATTATGGTTCTAAAATTATTCAGTTAATGGAGTTTAATAAAGTTTTTCAATGTTTCTCTCAATTCATCATAGAACAAGAAAATTCTTTACACATACTAACTTATTTAAATAATTAAATTGTTATCTAATTTAATACTAATTAGTATCTATGTATGTACCATAATGTTCCACAACAAATATTAATAAAATCATATTTTTCTTTCATTTTCATGGAAAAACCTTAGGAGGCATGTACTGCATTTATCAAGTGGAATTGAAGATATAGGAACAGTAAAATGGGACTTAGCGTTATGTCTATTATTTTCTTGGGTGGTTGTGGTGCTTTGCCTGGTGAAAGGCATCAAGACTTCTGGAAAGGTTAGTGTTTAGATACTAAGGTAATATCAAATTGACTGAAATTGACACCTTATTGACTGTGATACACACCTTATAAAAACCATTCATTAACTTCCACCAAAGTAATTATTTATAACTAAATAACTAAGTCAACGTGAAACTTTTACACTCAATGCAGAACTATTCCTTCGATGCTTGTATTCCTACACAAATAAAGGAATCATAAATATTTTTCTTCGATTATATTATATACAGATCATACAGATACATACAGATATTATATACAGATCCAAAATATTATAACAAAGTTTCTTACTTAAAATAATTTAGATCTTGCTGAAGAAGAATAGAATGTTTGTTGCTGAAACAACCCATGGTAAAATCATTTTCACTGAAAATGAAAGGCTTTGATAATATTCATCGTTAGTAGTAATATTGTAGAACATCCTAGCTTTAACAGCTTTCAAAATATGAAATAGGTTTTGATTAATACTGAAAATTTATTGAATTTGGCTAATGTTGAACTCAGATGACATAAAACCGTCATTAATATAGACTCAAACGTGACGACTTAAGCAAATGGCTGTTGTATTCAAATTGCCATAATAACAAAGTCGATTCATAAAATTGTCAGCTGACTGCAAGATAATAGAAGGTAGAAATATCAAATTTTCTGTAAATCTCCTGATGATCTTGATTATTTGTAATATAATTGATTGTATTAACCTTTTTCCTATAGTGTCCTTTAATTATCTAAAATTAAGCATTTCTGCATTAATAAAGAAATGCATCGCTCTCTCTTTTGAGTATAACTGTTGCTAGAAAAGCTGCCAAGTTTTGTGAAACAGATGCAAAACATTTCTTGGGGTATAGTAAAGAGGGTAGGTATCATCCAGAACACTGAAGCTCCAGTTCACTACCGATAGAATTTTTGCTTACTGTTACTAATGGTACACACATATTGAGTGTATTAATTTTCTTTTGACTTGCAGCTAGTTAAAAAACTTGAGTGGATAATGAATGTGTATTCAAAGAGTTAAGCCAAAAAATATGAAAATTAACTTTAAATACTAAGTAAATTACAATGTTCTACAGTGCGGAGGCTACTATATTCACGACACTCAATTGAATTTTGAATTAAAATTTACATGAAAAAATTTCAAAGAACAAAAATTGACTAAAAACCTGATACAACAGTTATTGACGAGTGCAGAAAATACTAAGTTCATATCGTTTTTCAAGTAAAAACTCACTTTACATTCTCATAAGTACCTAAGCGAAGATATTTTTCGCCATAAACAGCTTTTATTGCTCGCATTGCAGATTACTATAAGCTCAGTAATGCTCAAAACATATTATATTAAGTTTTTCTTTTGCAGGTTGTATATTTTGCGGCCACCTTTCCATATTTGATTCTCTTCATTCTTTTGGTCACCGGTCTTGTTCAAGATGGTGCATTAGCGGGAGTTTTATATTTTGTAACCCCATCATGGGAAAGACTGCTAGATGTACAGGTAAATATACATTGGCTCCAGGTGTAATAACTTTGAAAATATCAATCATCATGGTTCACTTCCGGATGGCAATGGTAAGACAAACTTAAATACTGAACAAGAGATAGTTATTCAGAAAAATCACTTTTCCTCAGATGAACATGATGTGAAGAATTATTTGAAATAGGCTATAGGAATCAATAGTATCGAAAATAATTCATGATAATTGCATTCTCTTTGTCTTAGGAATGAGTTTCATAAATGAATCATCATTCTTCTTTAAATACTTTTTTATCTTAGCATTGTCTTTTATACTATGTGTCCTTTCGTGAAGCCTGCAGAATTATGAATCTTTATTTATAACTTGAACTTATTTGAGAAGCTATGGGTTATTTATTCTTATCAGGGTAAGCATATGAAATATCTCATTATTATCATAAAATATTTCTGATTGTCACCATGCATTTTCTTTTAATTGTACCAGTAAAAATCATAAATTACTAAGAAGGCAAAGAAACTAGACAAGACCACTAGACTTTTCTCTTCATGTGTCTAGCCCAGGAGTACATTTTTCATATTTTTTACAACTTGGCTTTGTATGGTTATGTTGTCTAAATATTCAGTTAAAATAGTTAGCATTGGTTTTCCTACTGGCATTCATATCAGAGTTATTGCTAAATTGATACAGTATTCAAGGACATCTCTTCTGAGGAGTTTCTCTTACTATTATGTATGTACCTATCATCATTAAGAGTATAAACAATAGATTTAATCTGTTTCTAGTTCATTTTACTCCTTCATATTCCCCTCTTTAATTGCTGAAGAATTAGCCTACTTCCAGGGTATTCCATTTTGTATTTATCATTTTTAAATTTATTTTGATTTCTGCTTTTAAAATTTTCTCTACAACATTATTGATAGTGATCATGAATTTGCATTGAAAGTAACATTGTGTAAGAGATATTCTCTTTGTTTTTATTATTTCGCAATAACTAGTTTAACCAAGTGCTGCATAGTCCTGCTTACACTCCTCAAATGTCCAGAAAAAGTTGAAAAATGTGCAATTTTAAAGTTTAATGTCCATCTAATGTACCAAATACACCCTAATAATAGTTGAGTTTTTCGGTAAATTTTTATGGCTGAATTTAAGATGTTGACTTTGATGTGGATACTACTTTTTCAGGGATGAAATTCATGTCTCCTAGGTCATAATTTTAATTTACAAAAGCATAATTTATAAATAAATCAGAACAAAAATATGAAGATTGATGGTGATTTACATATTATTTTATCAAAACACTCTGCTCTTAAAAATAACTCTCTCTGATGAATCATGACCTTGGTAGATTTTATCTTGCAAATATTTAGCCTTACTCTTTTGCCTTCGCATAATGGATAAATACACTCCAATATTTTCCAATCAAATACAGTATATACATGTAATGATATGTACTTGATGATTTTATGGCCTCAAATTAGATGATTGACTTTTAACTGAGTTTAAATATTACTTGGGTATGTATGGTATGTGTGTAAATTACACACATGTTGAAAAAATTAAAGTTCATCTCATATATAGCGTGACACTTCTGTAAATCCATGTATCAATAGTAATTGTAGGTTTCTTAGGATGTTCCAAGATTTCTTTTGTCTAAAAATAACAAAAATATCTGTTCATGTAAAATTTAAGGTATGGCAGGCAGCAGCAGGGCAGATGTTCTTCTCTCTGAGCGTTTCAATGGGAGGATTAATTATGTATAGCAGTTACAATGACTTCCACAACAATGTCTACAGGTACTTGATTTCTTCTTTCCCCTTAAAAGATATCAAATTCTCATCGACAATTGTGGCTCTAATTCACAAAGTATTATAATTGTATTANCTTTTTTCAATATAGAAGCACCATTATCCAAAACTCTTCATAAAGATCAGGGATGGAGAATATTATGCTACAATACATTGGATAAGGATTATAAATGTTAAAAATTCTTTTACTTAGAGTCAACCTATGCATGAGAGAAGTATTTATTGTTACATAAAAAATGTGAGGTAAGAATAAAACATCTATAAAAAAACAATGAATGGAATAAGTATGGAGAATATACTGAAATAACCTAAATTAATACCAATTACACATAATTTTATGATTACCATAAATTCTAAAGAATGGTTAAATTTATCTATTAAGCTATTGACCATTATGCAAATAAGGTATTATAGTAATTGATAAATGATTAACTGAGTTATTATTCATGGAAAGAGAAACTGAAAAACTGACTTTTCCATTCCATTGAACTAATTATAATTTTACTCAAACAAAATATTTTTTCCAATGCCTTCAGCTAGAAAGGGCCCTAGGTACTAAGTTACCCTAATGCAAAGACAATTCCCTATCGTCATCTTTCCATAAGGCCTCACTGTTTAGTGGGGCTCTCAGCATCAAGGATGTTTTGTTGTTTTTTAAGATGAAATTCACCTCTGTTCATGGAGTCTCTATCTCATGAGAATTGCTTATAAAATGTATAATTTATGGTCACACACAGGTGCTGCAAAAGCTCAATCCCGATACTTTTGTGGTACTAAATCATCTTTTTCTACCTGGTCTTATGAGGTTATTTGAATATTCTCTCTCTTGATTGATTTGCATTGAGGCAAAATAAAGAATAAAATCATAAAACAAGTAAAGTATAATTACTTCAACCTGTTTGAGTCCTCGTGTAGAGACTCATGGGTCCCTCTGGTGGTCCAAGCCCATTCATTCGGGATATTTATGAGTATACTTAGTATTTATTTTATTAGAATATAGTTCATTAGTGAAAAGACATTTTTTTATCCTATTTGCTACAAATGAGAAAAACTCCATTCATATGAAATCTAATTCATTTTTGTTCATACAGGGATGCATTGGTTGTTAGTGTTCTTGACACAATTACAAGTATAATATCAGGAATGGTAACTTTCTCCATCCTTGGTGCAATGGCTCATGATTTGGATGTGCCTATTGAGCAAGTGGTGAAAGAAGGCCCAGGATTGGCTTTTGTAGCTTATCCAGAGGCCCTGCTTCGTCTGCCCGTCCCCCAACTGTGGTCAATACTCTTTTTTCTGATGCTCTTCATTTTGGGCCTTGATAGTGAGGTAAGCACACGTGTTCTAGCACAATTAATTATTTTTATTGAAAAAATCCTAATAACATAAACCATGATACAATTTTCATTACAGTTTGCATTATTGGAAAATGTGCTTACTAGTGTGTCTGATGAATTCACCGCTCTAAGGAATCGGAAACTTACTTTCTGTGTGGCAACAGCTATATTGTGCTATTTTGTTGGTCTTCCATGTGTAACATACGTAAGTTAATCTTCAAAGTTTCACATTCATTCACTCTTTTAATTAAAACATTCTAGATATAATAGAGTACCAATACTACTTATTGAACATACTCTTTGATGTCCTTCAGGGGGGAAATTATGTCCTCACTTTGATGGATGCCTATGGTGGAGGTATTGCTGTTCTGTTTATTGCCATATCTGAATGTATTGGACTCATTTGGATTTATGGTTAGTAGTAATGAAATGCATGCTTATTAGCGTACAACAACCTTTATTTAAATTATATTTTAAACAAATGCATTGAATGTATTGTTTTTCCAGGGCTTCATAAGATATGTGATGATCTAGAATTTATGCTTGGCCATCGACCCCAACTCTACTGGAGGATTACATGGGCTTTCTTTGCTCCAGTTATATTATTGGCAAGTAGCTCATAAGTGAAAAAATGAATATTGAAGTTGTCTAAAATTGCTTTGAAATCTAGCCTCAATCAGTTCTAAAATTAGAGTCCTAGTCAGTAGTTTGTACAACCTATTGTTTATAAGCCTTCAAAGAGGCTGTATGGGTTTGTTATTTATCTTATTATTTTAATATTGACTAATGAATACCTTACAAAATTGCACTTGATATTATTAATGATGATAAATAATTCTCAAGAAAATATTCACCACAGAATAATTGCCAGGGATAAAATGAAATACTTTTGCAATATATTCATTATAAACATAGAGTTTGTTAATCATAAACTCCTGTCTTCTTAACTTTCAATACCTTCTACTCCACAGGCAATATTCATTTATTCATTGATAGTTCATAAGCCTTTGCGTTATGAGGAATATGATTATCCTGACTGGGCAGATGGAGTTGGATGGGGATTAGCATGCTTGTCGATGTTACAAATTCCAATAGTAGCTATTATAACCGTTTTCCAACAAAAAGGTCCCTCATTTAAAGATGTAAGTATACCAACAAGCTGTCATGTTTGTTATCTTTGATATGATATTTATTTCATGAGTATAATTCATGTTATGAGCTTCTCTCTGAAGAATGTTTGGGCATATTCAGCTAAATAAAGATTATTCGGTTAGGAATATCTACCCTTTCCCTTATCAACATTTCCATTAAATATTTAATAAAATGTATTATATAAAAGGCATGACAGGCTGTAGTGTCCTAGACTTGGTTTTATTCTCTTATCATAACTTATTATAAATATATTTGCTCCATTTCAACATCAGTATGCATGTATGTAATTGTAATTATTCTTTTATTGCATTCTCATTCTTCTTATTACAACTTATTCCTTTGGTGGCTGGAGATCAAAATGGTTAACAATCTTTGATACCACCATCCTCAAAAAGTGCACTAGGTTCAGTTCATCAAAACTATCTTCTAGTGTCTTTTAACCAGTAATTTTGATGTTTGCTGATGAATCATTTTCCTTGTATTTTTCCACCAGTGATTAACCAAAGTAGTTCATATTTTCTCCACTCATCAGATTTCCTACATAGCAGGGTTTTCTTTCATTGATTTTGAAGACTTTTGGTTCTCTTATGCGACTGAGAATTCTCATGTTGGTTATTCTCTGCACCCATGATATGCACAACAATGGTAATTCTGAAGCATTCAGTTTTCTCTCTCTGATTGGGTAGTCTCTCCAGCTTTTGCAACCATAAAGGTATTAGACTTAGAGAAAAGCTCCTAATAGCCATTGTTAGCAAGCAAACTAACCGTTTAATATCTAACCGTTTTAACCGTTAAAGAATTTCAACCAGCAGGGGTTAGGGTTGTAATGAACATTCATTAAATATGTGAAAATGAATTACCCACATTTTTAATCCTCATATATCTTTTAACACTCTATCAACCAGTAGGATTGGTAAATGGGCTTTCCTATCAATTCTGAGGCTCTAACTTTGAGTCCAAGCTCTGAGATGGTATTACTATTATAACCTTAGCACATTTGCTGCAGGCTTCATATTGCCCAATCACACCCCCATGTTTTGTATTTTTTCTTTTATATATTTTGTTTTAAGTGCATAAAATAGAAGATAATATCTCCGAGAATATTTTCAACGTTTTGAATGATGATGTTGCAAGCGCTAGGGGATTTGTTAATAACAAGTGGTTGATTTCAGATTATTTTAGAGTTGTTAGCAGAGTAACAGATGATGCTCTAACTGCTAAAGATGGCTGTATTGACAGTGTGGTTTTAGCTGATAAGAAGTCAAAGAAATCATCTGAGAGGTCATCTGATATAATATATACTGAAAAGAGCCATTTTAAGGACTGTGAAGTTAATCATAGTATAAGTTCAGGGATGGCTAGAGAGCAGACAATCGACTCATCAGCACTGCCTTATTTAAGGAAGGTATCAAGGACCAAATAATTTGAGCTTAATGATGTAAGACCCTCTAATTCGTGCAATTCAGATAAGGAGTTCAGAAATGCAGAAGTTGAAGGACAGGAAATTAATGTTTCTGGTTCTGTTCTGGACTGTGATAAACATTACAGACAATGTGCTGTGATTGAATTTCTGAGTGTAGAGAAAGGAATGGTAGGGAATATTCACAAACATTTGTGCAAAGTCTATGAAACATCTGTTGTTGATAAGAGTACACTTGGTTGCTGGGTATGGAGAGTGAATGAATCAAAAGGCAGTTGAAAATGAAAACCTGTCTCCATAACCAGAGCAAGGACTGGTACCAACAGGGCATACATGCCCTAGTGAATCACTTGAGGAAGGCAATACAACTTGAAGGAGATTATGTGGAAAAATAGATTGAGCAAATAAAACACCTTTCTTTCATATATGTAAATTTTTTGTAGAATGAATAGTTTTGAGAAAAAATGTGGGCCATTACTTTCTAAACATTCCTCATAGATTATTATTATAATATTCATAATATTATGTATTATATAATTTTTATACTTCACATGCATTACATACATTAATATATAGAAAAACTTTTAGTCACCCTGTCATAATTTGGTCATTAATACATCACATTTTCTATAAAAAAATTGTATGTCATCATAAACTTAGGAGAAAAAAACCTTGCCATGCACAAAAAGGCAGCTTATAGGGTACTTATGTAAATAATTCCTAAAGATAAAATACCTTAATTTTATGAGTATTTCTAATTCTGTATTTATTATTTTATAGTTATATGCTACATCACTCATCTCCTCCCTGCATATTTGAATTCAGATTTTAATGGAATTTTGTACACATTTTTTTATCACTCAATTCTTCCTATTTCATGATATTCTATCTTCTAAAGACGAGTATTAAATTAATTTTAATTAAGTCTTGACATAACTCTAACTGAAAATCTATGTTATTTCAGAAAATACTACAGGCTGTCCGCCCAACAGATGATTGGGGACCCTCAGACTTAAATCTAAGAGATGACTGGATTGAGTTTGGAGATAAGTCAAAGACAAATCTTAGGCTCAACTCACTTGACGTCCAAAATGGTAAGGTTGCCAACAGCTGCTAGTAAACGAAAATCCTGGTCAAGCCCACTATTTGAAATGTCATTGAAAATTCCCTATTTACGTGATCTACTACCACTTTTGCAGACTGTTCAAACTCTACACCAAGAACAATAGGGGCAAAAGGAGGAGATTTATTGTGATATCAGGAACAGGAGAATGGATCTTGTGTATAAGAGTGAAATGCTGATGTCAGTAAAAATATGCTGTGGTAACTTATACAGTGGGTCCATTGCAGTGGGACAGTTCCTGGTTAAATACAATTAATATGCTCATCAAAATATCCACTGGATCAAATAGTGATACAAGAGAAATTCTCATTTCTCCAATGCTAGGTAAATTTAAAAATGTAGGGAATGTAAAAGCTGTTTCAAAAAAGAATAGTTTCTGTATTCCTTTAGGAAATCAGTGGTGTTCTGAGAGGATTATGGAAGAACTTCCTATTCTCAATGGTCCAGTTGAAATGTTTGCAAGCATTATAAGGTGTTGTGACTCTCAGGGATGTTGATACTTGTTGAACACCATTGTTTCCTGTGCATTAAATCCTAATTTTAAAAGAGGAGATGTTAACAAAAACAAATTTATTATTTATAGAACAGTCTGCAGCATGTACAGAGGTAAGCAACATGTTTCATGTTGAAAATGTGAAGTGTTCATCCGACCAAAGATTGTTTATCAAAAAGGACTAGTCAATATTTTTGTTTTGTGTATAAATAGTACCAGTTATACCTGCCAGCATGGTATTTGTATATAATTGTACATTATATATTCATAAATATATATATATACATATATGAAAAGAACATTGGAAATGTTCTCATGTAAAGACTTGTTGCAAAGTATTACTATTTTAAGGTTAATGCCCAAGGATTTGTACTGTTAGAAGTGTTAAAGGTATGAGCTCATTGTGGTATTCCTAGTAATATTTTCTAGAATGGAATGCATACACCAAGATACAGAAAAGTTAGCCTTTGCTAAAGGGTTTCCATTGACTAGATTAGCATCATTCAGAAGGGGTATTCCCCTCAATGTCTCAATATGTTGATATTATTGCTACTGCAAATAAAATAAACCTATTTTATCTACTTACCAAAATGTTTGTGAAGTTTGAGAACCTTTGTAGGCGAGTCAAAAGCCAACATTATTTATTCACCTTTATATTCATTAGACTAAATTGGATATTATTTTGGAAGGAAAGAAAATTTATCTCTGTGGATGAATATTTATCTTAGATGTTTGGTTTTCCTTTATAACACATTTAGAACAAAACTTGATAGCATTACTTAAGTATCTGTCTGGTAGATAGAAGTTAAAGGAAATACTTCAATTCATACCTCCAACTTAACCCTGTCAAACATGAATGTGTGCCTAATTTTTAAATGGAGAAGAAGCTGTGCAAACCCAACTAATTCTTGATTTGTGTAGGAATACCAAAAACATGACTTGTAATATGAAGTTATAATTTAAAACTGTAAACGTAAAATTGAATTATGCATAAAATGTCAGTACTGGTTGGACTGTACTAAATGATTAACCAGACTATCTGTATATCTTCCACTCGACTCTGTTCCATTAATCAAAGGATGCTCAATGTAAATTTTAGTTTAAAAAATGTTATGGCTGAAATTTTAATGGGACTTTTATTTGCTTAAAATGTTAAGGCATTGAAAGAACATTCAAAATATTTTGAGAACAGAGAAATTCTTTTTAATGATGTATTATCACTGAAAAAATTATGGACAAT
This sequence comes from Ladona fulva, assembly GCA_000376725.2. Lineage (NCBI taxonomy): Eukaryota > Metazoa > Arthropoda > Insecta > Odonata > Libellulidae > Ladona > Ladona fulva. The sequence goes on along the minus strand of KZ308477.1, from coordinate 1,442,057 downwards.
ACGTGATATTAATGGTTTGAGGTATGAGGAAATTTTATGGAAATATGTTTTAGAAACTTTTATCAGTTTTATGTCCAGTCTATATAACGATAAATGTGCCTCAGATTGAATTATAGAAAAAAATAATATGTATACGTGTTGAAAAAATGTAAAACAGCTACAGAGCAATAAAGATAAGATGATTTGTTAAATGTGATACAGGAGAATCAATCCAAAACACTATTTATAATTTATCTTCTCTCATTGACTACCAAAAATTGCTGTATTTTCATACTGAGGCTCTTCTAGTGTAGGTATTACCTTTTCAAAATCATGGAAGAAATAAAAAGAAGAGAAAAATTTAAAGATATTATTACTATTAGATTAATAAGACCTCTAGTTCTCATCATATGGCATTTAAATTAACTCTCTTGATTGACTTATCTCATTTTCAAAATTTTCTGTTTTCCCATTTATAACTTGTAGTTTGCATTCATTAAATATTATTATAGAGTTAACTTGCATTAAGAATGTAACAGTATTTAACTCAGCATATTTGGTTTCCTGAACAAGTTGCTATAATATGATTCATATACATTAAATAATAACAAAGATATAACTAATGCTTTTTAAACTTGTGATTTGTAAGAATATGTTTAGAATGCAGAAGGGAGGAAAAATTAAAAATGTGAGAGATTTATTAAGAAAAGGAAACCTCAAGCAAAATTTCCCAATTCTTACAGTACCTTACAGAAATAAGTGGTGAGTGAGAGTGAAAAGCAGCTAAGACAACTTTCCTTGTTGGCTGTTTTCTAATGTTCCTTTTTCGTTCCTATATCTTAATAAAGAAATAATTTTTGGATTATGAGGAAGACTTTCACTAAAATAACATGGATGGCTAAGTATGATTTCCTGCATTAAGTAAAGAATTATTTGCTGATAACAGAAAAGTTCTAATATTATCTTATGTGTATCTACAATAAACTATGAATCTCTATTCAGAAATAAAGAAATCCGTCTATAAAGTACCATACATATTCTTTCATAAGTATACATCTAAAATATAAATATGATAAAAAATCAGTTTTGATTTATAGATGACAGTGGTATTCAAATGCAAATAAATATAAAGAAGATATGTTATTTCTTAGGATTGGAAATAAAATGAATGTATGAAACAGAAATTTTAAGTAAAATAGAAATACTTGTTAATCAACCTCAAGGCAGTTTCATAATCATGATAGGTCTTGAACTCATAATAGGTCAGATTAGACCACTGCTATCCCCTATTTCCCAGAATGCTCTAAATGGAGGAAGCTCACTTAACCCTTTCAGTGACTCTTAGGCCTAGTATACCTGAAAAATGCCAGGGCTTTTTTGACGAATTTCTATGTTTGTACTCAGAAATTTATGTTTAGCCTATTACTTAATTGTTTAAGCTGTTTTTTTTTATATACACTCTTAATACTTACATGTATGACAAAAAGGTTCATTTATGTTGTTATGCGACACAAAAAAAAAGGAATGAGTGTGAAAACACCCAGCCAATAGATTGGCCCGTGGCATTCCTTGCACATACCCCATGGGTCAATAGATCAGCCCGCTGGCACTAAAAGGGTTAAGCAGCACAATACTTTGAATAACATTTTTACAGAAGAAACAAATATTTCAAGAATGAGTTTGAAAAATACTTAAATTTACCATATATACCAAGACACTGACCCATTTTGAAATGGAAAAGTTCAAAACTTTTTTCTAGAGTGGGTAAAATAGCTATGAAATATCTAAGTGCCCTAGAATTTTCCATTGTATATGAAAGAATTTTCAGCACAGGAGGTAAGATTTATGAGCCACCAAGGAATAGGATATGCCCTGAAAATGGAGAATTCTTATGCTTTTGCAATTAATTTAAATTTTAAATTCTTAATTTTACATTTTTTTATTATGTTGAAGTAAAAGAAATAATTTTTAATAGGCAAAAGAAAGGAACAGATCTTTAAAAAGATCCAATAAAAGGAATAATTTTTTTTATCATTTGAACATGTAAAAATAATTATTTAAAATGAAATTTTTTTCATATTAATTTCATGTAAGTAATTAATATATAACAGAATCTATGATTTTTAATTGCTAGCCATACACCTAATAACAACATTAAAATGGTCAATTATCAGAACCGATTAATCAGCTAAATTGCCAATTCTGATTAATCAGTGCAACCCTAGAGACGTACATTAGTAAAGTAGATTTATTCAGAAATATCTATGACAATATTATTATAATAAAGGATAACAACCCAGATTGGTTTTTGCAGCTCTCTAAGCCATCTTATCCTCAGTCAGTAACTTTATACCTTCATCATTCCAAAATTTAAAATCACCTGCCTCATGTTATTTCAACCTAGGCCCACCTTAGAAATTCTTTCCTCTCACTATTCCCTCTAATACTATTCAAGGAGACTATCTTGCCTAATATTGCTTTTAGTTAAGTTTCCTCTTTTCTATCTATGCTAGCAAAAGAAATGCAGAATGCAATCTGTATTTAATATTAGTCTCATACATATTACACAACTACTCAAAAATGTTAAATGCTAATAAATTATTATTTACTTGGCCACTGATTGTAATCAGTTGGCATACAATATTTTGTGGTGATACTAAGGAGGTTGAATGAATTACATAATTCCTTCCTTTGAACCAATTCAATGGGGAAAATATTAACCTATTATTATCCATTGCAATATCTTTAAACTTTCAAGATAGAGTGAATCGAGTATCCTTTCACTCCTCTTCCGTGGAAACCAATAGGAAAAAGGAAGGTAGACTACTCTTGGTCTTAAAGTTAATTCTCTCCTTAGCCACTAAAAAGCTCAAGGGGATCAGGGATGTTGGTCAGTGTCAGTAGGTGCTGAATATGATGGGTTTAATTACCTGCTGCTTGAGTAAGTCTCAGTTTGTGGTTGCATTGGCTAGTTTTAGTTTATGTTACCGGCTGAAAATGGAAGGTTTCTATTTCAAATAGTCGCCCTTTAGGGATCATGTTGATGGAACAATACCATGATAGGGATAAGATGTGCATAGGCCTATGGGATAGACCCCTCCTATTCTGAAAAATGTAACTCATATGACCCATAGAAGACCAAAGACTTAGAGATGAGCATAATGAAAGAGACTGGATCTTACTCTAAAACCATTCTGTACTAAATCAAATAATTTTATCCTTGATAAAAAATTGCTGCTTTCCATGCAGTACATTTTTTGCATATATGTGACATCTTTCTTGGAAAACCCACTCACGTAATATATACTTGACTACATTAGAGTTGTCAAGGCTTTTTGGTTTGAAGGCTACATAAGAAATTTTGTCAAACAAGCAGGCCAATGAGGTTTGATTCCATTAGATCACCATTCTCTCGTAAACATGCCTTGTGTTTTGGCATAACTAGTCTAAGGCAGATTATCCATGCTGGAAAGCAAATACATAGTATTATGCATTATACAGTATAATGCATAATATAGTATAGAGCATTAAAAATATGCACACAGGGATAGAAATAATGAAAATGAAAGTATGCAAATGAAGGAAAGTTTAAGTGATGACAAAGATACTTTTAACAAATGATTATATAAGGTTTTACATATGCTAATTCTTTTTATCATACTTGAGCATCACAATACAAGATACACGTTTCTGAGATCAAATCTTATTCACTAAACTTTGAGAAGATTGGCAGACTGGACTGAAACCTTCAGCAGGTGGCATTCTGACCTGTAAGCCATATATTGGGCAATACTGGTCCGTGTGAAGAGTCAAAAATCCACTGGAAATGCTCATGTATGAACCAGTGCTTCAGTAACTTTGCTGTCCTAAAAGATGACTGAAGTGATGGGAGTTCATTTTTTCAGGTTGATACCGGTAGCGCCACGCTTGATAACGAAAAGATTACATTTTTCCGCCAGGCTACATATCATGTCATAGTTCCAGCGGCCGATATAAGAGCGGCGCTCCTCCATACCCTCCAGCGGCACTGCGTACCGCCAGGAAAAGCGATTTTTATGCTCCTCTTCATTTCTACACCTAATCGAGGTTTCTGTAAAATCCAACCGAATTATTTGCCATTTCGTGTTTACATTCTTCCCGCCATTAAGTTCACAGCTTCCTGGAAAGCATCAAATTAAAGTCGTTATACAGAAAGTCGCGACAGCGCTGCAAGCTGATTTCCTCCATCGTAGTCGGAGATGCATTGCTTCCTTAGAATATATTTATCTTTTCATTAGTTGGAGAATTCGAAATGTCACGCAATTTACGACCACGAAGTTGAAACAGAAATTGGAGGCAAAAATTATTTAGGTCAATATCGAAAGTTAATTTTTAACTTTCGTTCCTAAATAAGTTATTCAACGTTTAACAATATTCACCGTATAACTTTTAATGATAGAATAATACATTAAGTAAATTTGCTTTTAAAATAATTTAATCCATCAGCTACTTGAGCTAACTGCGTATCTGTGAGATGCCGAAAATACATTCAGTGTCACTAGCGTCACTAGTATCGTGCGGTCGAAACTGTAGTTTCTGTAAAACACATTCGGTTTTCCTCAAGAGTTTCAAACACCTTATTAGGTTTAGATTTTGGAGGTAAGAAAGAGTTTGTTGTTAGTGAGAATTATGTTCTTACCATATTACGGAGGAGGCGTTTACAGGACGTATTTCGTTGATAAGCCGATATTTTATAATTTTACTCTGGCAGATGCTATCTCGTCATTGTTTATCTGTAATTGTGCAGGACTTGTGAACCAATATATGGGATGATTTGTGAAATCTTACTGAAGATTTGTTTTTCATGTTTGCTCTGAATTGTTATTAATATAATGACATACCGAATTCTTAAACCGTAGAAGCAACTGCTTTCAAATTTGTCATTTGTGGGGATGACACACTTTAAACGAACTACATAATCGTGTGATCCATAATCTGTCGTAAGAAATTCTTTGCACCGTTAAGACATCAAGTTCAGATTTAAAACATATTTCTCGACATCCTCTACTGCTGAGAATATTTTTCAACTTCAAATTAAGGTGCCGTTTATGATTTATCATATGTTCGGCGTCAAGTCATTCTATTAGGGAATTAAGTAACTCTTCAGTTAAAATTTAGGAGGAGGCACTCGTAATCTTACCTGCTCGTGCGAATCTTAACGCAGCTTTAGCGTAGGATAGGTACGGATGTGTTATCTGTCCTATCAAAAAATTAATTGCCAAACATTTTTCACTGTATGCATAATCATATGGTAACTGTACATTTTAAAAATCATAATTCATTATTTAATCATGTATAATTTCCTAAATTCAAATGCATTTTGATAATTTTTAGTGACATCCAGTTTCAAATATCATTTCATGATTATCTTCTTACATAAATTTCAAATATTCCTATTAAATTTCTAAACATGAATGTGTTTCATATTCATATACGAAATAATGGAAGTATCAATGAATGTAATATGAGGAAGCAAAACTTGTTAAATTATTTTGTTTTCAATTTTATATTGTTTATAATTTTATACTTATTATATGTATTGAGTAATTTATCATTGAAAGTGACCTTTTTTCATTTTTCTCCTGCTAGTGATTTTTTAGCTCAGAGAATATCTGTTTGTAAGAGACTCTGAAAGTGTAAGACCACCAAGTAATCTTTTGAGAAGCCAGGAGAGTGCAAGAAGCCAGAATGGGAGTTGATACAGCGGTATGTCCATGACTTTTATATCATATTAGTTTCCAATGTCACTGGTACTCTAAGTAATAATCTTGCTTTCTCTTGACAAGGAGGGCACATATACTTCTATGCGCTGTCATTCTCTCTTTCTACCACTTTCCTGAAATTCTATCCCTGACCATACACAACCTACCTTTGCATCTTACTCTGCAAGATTTGAAAAAGTGGAAAGATTTACAAAATCTTTTTCACTTTTATTATTTTCCAATAAACTTTAATAGTTGAAATGTTACCTGTACACTAACATGAAAGAACCTTTTCCCTCAAATGTTTCTATTTGTGGTTATTCTAACTTTTCTAACTACACCAGCATCTGATATATCAGAATTTGCAAATTCACATGCAACATTGCATGCCATTTAGAAGGTCAGAAAATTAACACATTTGCGTAATATGCCATTACTGGGAAAAGAACATCTTTTATTCCTTTTTAAATGGTTAGGTCAGACAACAATTCACCTCACCTTGCAGAACCCAAGAGGACTCTTCTATCTATGTCTACAGACATTATCTAGTAAAATTTTGCAACTAATTTGCTTTACCAGCTCTGTCATCAATAAAAAATTTCAGGGTGTGTTAGATCAGTGGTTAGTAACCACAGACTCTGGAGCCATTTGTTATGTTTTGCTAAATTATCTGTGGCTTCAGATTTACAATGATGTCATTCAATTGATGTCTTTGTAATGAAAATCTCGTATGCAGTTTTCTAGAACATATAAGCCACAGATTGATGAATAGCATTTAAATCAATATTTGTCAAGATTATTTTGTTTTAAAAGTCCCTTGGAAATTTCATTTTTTTTACTTTTCAAAACATGTATTACTGTAAGGTTTATTTTTTACATCAATGTTTAGACAGGATATATTTAAATATACTGTTCNATGCCTAATCATTAGACTTAGAAAATGTAACAATAGTTAATTCATAGTTACATTATTAAAGACGTTTATAATAAAATGCATAGAGGTTTACTTTTAAGCAGAATTGCTAAGCACAATCACAGGAAAAAGCCACCGCTAGAAAGAAACAAACTGAATATTACTAAAAACTATTTTAATTGCATCTCTATTTTTTTTAAAGGTTGAAACCTTAATTTATTTAACATAATTAAAGAAAACCTATTACAATATTAGAAACCTTCTAGTCCTCCTGAGTCTGGGTAGACTTGTCAGGAGGTGATAAATTTTACTACTAATAGAAGAGGTAATAATGGGAAAATGTTTTCATCAAAGGAGGAGAAAAGAAGATCAGAAGATGAGGATGACTGGTGGGAGTCCATGATGCCCAAGCTGCCAGAACCCAAGAAGAATAAGAAAAGGCGGAGGAAAACAGATTTAAATGACTTGAACAATGAGAATGATAAGTTCACAGAGGAGGAAATGAAGGTGCTGTTGGAGGAGGTGGCAAAAAGAGAAGAGGCGCTCTTTGGTGATTTCAAGGAAGATGAATCTCCCAATTCCAGATGGGGTCTGTGGTTAGAGGTTGCTGATAAGGTCAACGATGTCTCCGTTAAACACCGCAATGCTGAACAGGTCTCTCATAACCCAGCATTCTTGTAATATCTTTGATTTCCATGTTTGATATTTCCATTACTAGTGATAATATGCTGTTGATACCCAAGCAATCCTTACTAGATGAAACTTAGGAAATGGGTAAGGATGATCTAGTGCAAGATGGTGCACAACCAGGAAAAAAACCCAAGGGAGAATCTTACCTGTTTCCTATATTTATTAATATTAAGGAGGTTTCCTTTCCATCACTTTGTGTGGCCAGTGCTTCCATGACAGTGAACGATGCCACCATGTGGACGAAGTCACAATGTCCTTGCCCACAAAGTCTCCCAATGGCTTGGAGAAATGTTCTGCCAGGATAGCTCAACGGACAGAGCACTCAACTGCCAATTGGGTGAATCGGGTTTGATTCCCGGTCCTGTCAGACTTTTTTCAAGTCCATTCTTCCTTGGGATTTTTAGACGAAATTTCTTTGGCATTGCTACCTATGACTTATCTTTTTCAATAGCTGTATTGGGGTCAGTTTCTGAATCCCAAGGAATAACAAGTGTGAAAAATGTAGAAAAAGTTTTTCATTAGGTGCCATGAATACCACACCCAACAGTGCAACAATTTGTGCATGTAAAATAGTTTTGTAGTTTCTCCTCAAACATCCACTCTTTATAGACAAAAATCATTATCAGCCAACTACTGACTTTCAATTTGATGTCAGATGCCTCCCCTTGTGTTTTTGGTTCTTTTGGTCTTCTTGATCTCTTCACATGAATTAGTGTCTGGTTGAGTGCTGCTGATGTCAAATAGTTGTTCTTTCTTCTTGCCACATGGTCTGCCTGTATCCATTTATACATTCTTACATAATCTGTAATGTCAACTGTTCCTGTCATCATTCTCACCCAGGTGTTGCATATTATGTCTCTTGTCACCTCCCAGAGGGGTCTGTCAGTGTTGAAATGAATACAGCACAATCCCTTTCTGGATTGTGCTATATGCAGCATCCCCAGACACAGCAAGAATATTGATATCTTGTTCAATTCCAAATTCTTGTCATTTATATAATATAATTATTATATAATACATTTATTATCATTCAAAATTTCATCTTTTATTTAACTTGACATTTATGTTCTCTGTAAATTATAAAAAAATCTTCATTATCACAATCATTTTTTGTCTTACTTCCCTTCTTGTAAGCTGTGCAAACTGCCGCATAAAGTACTAAACCACTACCTTTATTACTATATTTTGTAAAAATTTTCTCATTTTGTGAGCCACTTCAAAAAATTCCTTCCAATATAAAAACAAAATTAAATATATGCATTCAAGGTGCTTCATTTTAATTCGTTTGGTTTTACTGAAGGTTATGAATTTCAATTCATTTTGCAAATATAACATACTGTATTCACCATTATAACTCTTTACTGAAAAGTTTTTAAGTAGTTATGATGTAGTGGCTAACCTGCTTAACTGTTATATGTATGTGAGATGTCATAGGTCACAATTGGTGATGGGACATTACCAAAATCTTTATGTAAACTGATTCACTCCCCAATATTGCTCTAAACTTCACACACCAAAAGGACTCAAATTCCTGCAATGGTTAAAATTCATTATTTTTTTTCTCATTTGACTGACATTACAAGGAAACTATATTTGAATTAGAAATTAGGTAAATAAATTCTCTGGGGATACTGATACCCAGAAACAATTCTTACTTCTCTAATTTAATCGATTGTACCATCAGTAGTTACAATATTTTAAATTCAGGGAAGATATAGAATATTTTTACTGTAAGGTAAAGATATTAATTTATCAACATGAGAAAGGAACGATTCCTGAAAGTAAACCTTTTCCATCTGTTTGTTCTGAGGATTTTAATGTAATCATATTTTCATTCTTCAATAGGTAAGGATTAAGTGGTTTGAGCACAAGGATCCTGCTCATAAGTTTTGTATTTATAACAAGAGAATTCTGTACAAGAGAAGAGGGAAACTACCAGGTTTGTTGCTTCTCTTATTCTCAATAATTGATTTTTTTTTTCTATGTCCAAATCTACTTATGATAACAGGATATTAACAATGGTTTTATAATACTTATCAAGTTAAGATAATAAAATTTTAAGTAATAATATTCTACTTTTAAATTTTAAAGCTCATATGTATTATGTTAATAATACACTATATTTAAAAATGTTTTATTTTTCTTATTACAGAATTGAGAAAGAGATACTGGCAATTACATATTCGGATGCCACCTCCCATGCCATCGCTAACAAGTAACTTACATGGTAAGTAAAAATATTGTCTAGTTGTGGCAGTTTCACATCACTTAGAAATTTCCATTGATAGGTTGTATGTTTGATAAGAACATTTTGATTCTCAAAAGCAGTGTGTGCTTCCCCAAAATGCTGTGTAACGATTTCTGCAGTCATTTCAGTTTTAGTAGCATTTGATAAATTTGGCTGGTTTCTTTGCCTTTAAGGGTGTTCTTTCTTCCACCTACGTTGCTACTCTACCTTGCACCCATTTGGCATAGGATTTTGGGTGTACTAAATAAATTACATTATCATTCTGTTTTTATTACATATTGGATGTAGAGGATTTTGGCAGCACTCCCAAGCTTACAAATTGGTTATGTTCTGAGCACCTGTTTTTACAGTGGTAGGTAATAAAATTCAATCACTGCAGTTAACATAAGATTAGGGATACATGTGAAAAGCCTTTTGCGAGACATGTTGCAGTGATGTAATAACTGCCTGCCCTCCCTGCCTTGACCGTGGAAAAGAATCATAACCCTAAGTAAGCTAGTTACTAAGGGGCTGAAGTTTTGTGAGTTTTGAATTGAAGGAAATGGTCCTGTGAAGAGTGCCAGTTATAAAGGTTAAGAAAACACAGATTTAATTTTAAGAAGAACATTGACGGAAACGTTGCATGTATGAGATAAGAAAAGATAGGAACTCTAATATAAGATTTTCTTAGACTATGCAGATTTACTGAAATTGCAACTTGTCATGAAACAGATATATATGCTGTCAAATATGTCTTTCTTCCACAACATCAACATAATGGACCTCTAATTTACTAATAATTTTGGTTAGTTTGGCAGGATTGTAGAAATGAATAAACTAGTATCTTAATTATGATATTTTGTGTAATATCCTGTCATACAATATTCAACAGCGTAAGGTCGAAGGTTTCCGCAGCGATCGGCTGTTTCCATGGTATCTTTTCCGGGATTCCACCGCGATGTACGTAGCAGCAGCGACGACGTTTCGCCTACGTTGCAGTAGGCTTCTTCAGGTCGAAGAACCTGAAGGTCATCATCTTCGACCTGAAGAAGCCTACTGCAACGTAGGCGAAACGTCGTCGCTGCTGCTACGTACATCGCGGTGGAATCCCGGAAAAGATACCATGGAAACAGCCGATCGCTGCGGAAACCTTCGACCTTACGCTGTTGAATATTGTATGACAGGATATTACACAAAATATCATAATTAAGATACTAGTTTATTCATTTCTACAATCCTGCCAAACTAACCAAAATTATTAGTAAATTAGAGGTCCATTATGTTGATGTTGTGGAAGAAAGACATATTTGACAGCATATATATCTGTTTCATGACAAGTTGCAATTTCAGTAAATCTGCATAGTCTAAGAAAATCTTATATTAGAGTTCCTATCTTTTCTTATCTCATACATGCAACGTTTCCGTCAATGTTCTTCTTAAAATTAAATCTGTGTTTTCTTAACCTTTATAACTGGCACTCTTCACAGGACCATTTCCTTCAATTCAAAACTCACAAAACTTCAGCCCCTTAGTAACTAGCTTACTTAGGGTTATGATTCTTTTCCACGGTCAAGGCAGGGAGGGCAGGCAGTTATTACATCACTGCAACATGTCTCGCAAAAGGCTTTTCACATGTATCCCTAATCTTATGTTAACTGCAGTGATTGAATTTTATTACCTACCACTGTAAAAACAGGTGCTCAGAACATAACCAATTTGTAAGCTTGGGAGTGCTGCCAAAATCCTCTACATCCAATATGTAATAAAAACAGAATGATAATGTAATTTATTTAGTACACCCAAAATCCTATGCCAAATGGGTGCAAGGTAGAGTAGCAACGTAGGTGGAAGAAAGAACACCCTTAAAGGCAAAGAAACCAGCCAAATTTATCAAATGCTACTAAAACTGAAATGACTGCAGAAATCGTTACACAGCATTTTGGGGAAGCACACACTGCTTTTGAGAATCAAAATGTTCTTATCAAACATACAACCTATCAATGGAAATTTCTAAGTGATGTGAAACTGCCACAACTAGACAATATTTTTACTTACCATGTAAGTTACTTGTTAGCGATGGCATGGGAGGTGGCATCCGAATATGTAATTGCCAGTATCTCTTTCTCAATTCTGTAATAAGAAAAATAAAACATTTTTAAATATAGTGTATTATTAACATAATACATATGAGCTTTAAAATTTAAAAGTAGAATATTATTACTTAAAATTTTATTATCTTAACTTGATAAGTATTATAAAACCATTGTTAATATCCTGTTATCATAAGTAGATTTGGACATAGAAAAAAAAAATCAATTATTGAGAATAAGAGAAGCAACAAACCTGGTAGTTTCCCTCTTCTCTTGTACAGAATTCTCTTGTTATAAATACAAAACTTATGAGCAGGATCCTTGTGCTCAAACCACTTAATCCTTACCTATTGAAGAATGAAAATATGATTACATTAAAATCCTCAGAACAAACAGATGGAAAAGGTTTACTTTCAGGAATCGTTCCTTTCTCATGTTGATAAATTAATATCTTTACCTTACAGTAAAAATATTCTATATCTTCCCTGAATTTAAAATATTGTAACTACTGATGGTACAATTGATTAAATTAGAGAAGTAAGAATTGTTTCTGGGTATCAGTATCCCCAGAGAATTTATTTACCTAATTTCTAATTCAAATATAGTTTCCTTGTAATGTCAGTCAAATGAGAAAAAAAATAATGAATTTTAACCATTGCAGGAATTTGAGTCCTTTTGGTGTGTGAAGTTTAGAGCAATATCGGGGAGTGAATCAGTTTACATAAAGATTTTGGTAATGTCCCATCACCAATTGTGACCTATGACATCTCACATACATATAACAGTTAAGCAGGTTAGCCACTACATCATAACTACTTAAAAACTTTTCAGTAAAGAGTTATAATGGTGAATACAGTATGTTATATTTGCAAAATGAATTGAAATTCATAACCTTCAGTAAAACCAAACGAATTAAAATGAAGCACCTTGAATGCANGGGCAGAGGTATGGGACATAAAGGAAAGGAACAAAAATAAGCTACTGACAACTGAGAGGGATTACCTGAGACGGAGTTGCAGGAAGAGTAGACTCGATAGAGTTAAAAATGAAAAAATAAGGGAAATGATGAAAATGGAAACAGACATATTTGACGAGGTGCAAAGGAAACAACTGATGTGGTTTGGCCACACTTACAGAATGGATGATACCAGATGGCCCAAACAAATATTAAAATGGAAACCTCCAGGAAAGTTAAAAAGAGGAAGACCAAGAAGAAATTGGAGAGAGGGAATAGAGGAGGCAATGAGAGGAAGAGAAATGAGAGAAGAGGAGTGCCACGACAGAGAGAAATGGAAGCTGAGTGCGGGAAAACGACGACAGTCGTAAACAACCACGTGGGTTGTTTACAACTGTAGCACTTTTTCTATTATTTATTTATTGCTAATAAACTCCCCCGTTAAGCATTAAAGAACTAAATTAATTTCAAAAATGTATCTACTATTGTATATATTTGGACCTCCTATTCAGAAAGTGTCAATGGTTTCTATAAAAATTAGATTTGTTACCTGTCGATACTTTGTTTGATACTGGATAAATTTGCTCATAATTAAATGTGTAAACTGTGGTAGTACAGACTAACATTTGATTCCTATTTGGTACTCAACTGACTATCTTACCATTTCATTAGGTGCTGTGCAGGCTGTGAAGCCACCTCAGCCCATTCTTCAGCAAGCATCTAAGATAACATTGCAGACCATTTCACAAGCTCAAAATAGTTGCAGCACCTCGCATGATGATGGTAAGTTATATTATAAACCATACTGGAATTTTTTTTCTCTGAGATTTTGTTAATTTCTTTGTTTGATTAATCATCTCCTGCATTTACCACCTGCTAGTCATCTTTTCTCAGTATTTTTATTTATTTAATAAATAAATAAATTTGGTTGGTAGAATTTCTGATGTGTGAGTGGCAGATTTTTAATTTTCCATTTTGTCCTATATTTCATCAGATCTGCCTAGGTATTGGAATATTTAATTTAGCATAGCTTAAAGTACATCTATCTATATATGTACCCTGCAGTCCACCATTTGGATTGTGGCAGGGGGCGCATGCACCATAACATATCTACCCTAATTGATTAAATTTAAGGATCATTCACCAAAAAAATAAATTATTGAAACAACTAGTTCTAGCATCTATTTCTCTGATTTTTCTCACAGTATCAGCAGGGCCTATGCAAAAGGGAGGTTATATCAAAGATTAAAGAGTTATAGGTAATAAATTTTAGGTCCTACATCCTTGACACACATTTGAGTAAGATTACCAACCAAATCTCTTAAAAAGCGACATTAAATGAGTGATATGGGTATTGATGCTTGAAACTATTGTCTGGCTAAGAGAACATTAGACCAGTAACAAGGAGCCTTACCAAGAGAAACCATGAGATTTGCTCTACCAATTTGAATGAAGTATTCAATGGTATTTCACAGATGGATGTAAAACTTGGCAAACGTTCATAGAGAATATGAGTTTACGTTCACACAAAATGTCATTGAAATCGGTGATGGTCGTGCTGATCATTAGGACATCACGCCTGTCTTTCCACTTGAGAACGCAGATACCTTTATTGTTCCAGTTGTGGATTTCCTCACCTTTACATAACTTTTTATTTAATACATCAATTGGATTTCCTTTTCTGTTGACTCTTAGAGTCAAAGTACAATATATTTTATCGTCTAGTTCTTCAGCCAGTTGTCAGGACGGCCCTGATTGAGAAAGTCTATCTCTGAGCTACATCAAAATTAATTAAAACTACATGAAATAAAGAATATATTATAAATACAGTATAGAACTACAGCATTAACAATGCAATGAAAGAATAAATAATGGGAAAACACTTCCTTCAGCTGCTGTGGTCGTCAAAGCTGCTGATGTCAATACAAAAGATTCAGAAAAATCTTCTTACCAAGAAATCTTCAAAACAAAACTAAATCAAGAAAGGATTAAGTTCTGCCATGTATTTTAAGATAAATTCCACAAAAGTGCCTAATTGTAAAGAACATAGCATATTCAAAACGAAATACAATGTTCAGAAATATTATATGTTTATAAACTCCAAAATTTATAAAATAACATAATGAAAAATTAAATAAGTTACAAATAGTTAAGATATCCATAAAGATAAGAATGTATTTAAAAGGAATTATTAAATACACTATAAATATGCTATGATCAATATACTGAAAAATGTTACTCACCAAAACTTTCAAAGAAAGACAAGAAAAAAAAAAGAAACACTGAAATCGCAAACGAATGCTTCCTCACCAAAGAAGGGACACAATATAACTGCGAGGCACTAAAAGATAGAGCTTCCCCCACGTCGGCTCTTCCCTGCAGCTGCAAGAAACCCACTACGGTTTATGACTTCTTAAGAAGTCATCCACCACCCGCTAGTGTGCGGCATGACTTCTTAAGAGGTCATCCGCACAGAATGGGTTAATGTCTTCGCTTTTTTGTTTTTCTTCCAACATTTCCTGACATCGGACCTGTTTCTCCTACCTCAAATCAAACTTCTCAATTCCAAATTCAGCATTGACAAATCAGGATTCCCTGGGCTTTTGTTTTCCAACTAATCTTTTTAACTGAAATTTTTGTTGATTTCAGCATCGGGTTCCCAAGGAGAGCCTCTCAGAAGTAATCAAAATAAAGATTCAAATGGTAAGTGTTTATTTATTGGTAATCTAGTCTTTTCATTTATTCATTAGTTCCAGTTCAATTAATTTTATGGAAAAGAGTGCCATACTTTCCCATTGATGACATACTCTTTAGGTATGTCATCTTGTGACATACCTAAAGAGTATGTCATCAATGGGAACTTTAGTAATTTAACTTTAGTATGAACTCTTGTACATATACCTTGCACCTTCCACCTTTGAGTACTCCTGATAACATGCTATTAGTAGATACTCCGCACTTTGTAATGTTCAATTCTATGCATATACTGTATAAAGAAGATTTCCCTTTCTGTTAAAGGAGGTTTTTAGCAAGTTGAAGAATACTATAATTGGAAGTAGCACTTTACTTGAATTAACATTGAGGAATTTTTCGTATTATTAAAAAATTATTCAAATTGTTTTTTTTTTTTTACAAGAATCACAATTTGAAGCTATTGAGTGCTGGGAATTGAAGGATAATTTTAGTTATTCCAATTTATTGTGTTTTCCTCTCTGTGTAACATACCTATTTCTGACATGACATGAATTATCTGTAGTTAAAGCTAAGTAGTGAAGAAGATAAATGAGATTGTTAAAACAAGCTTTTTTGTAAACAACGTGTTTTCCATCAGATAAAGCACACTTTTTTTCAATGGCTAAAATATTTTATATAAATAATATTCATGTTATTTATGAGAAAATACAGTACCTGATAAGGTATTTCAGTATTTTACCCCATTATGTTATGAACTTTCAAAGCTGTTCATTCAACATATTAATTTTGCACCCCAAGATGATTTTTCTGCATTTCTCTTCTTCATTCTCAAGTTGCGACCCTCTTCCTTTTTGCTAGAAAATATTCCATACGTCTTCCATCTACCTGGCACTACTGACAAGAAAAATTTTTTCCAATAATTACCCTTCTATTTCTGTCCCAGTGAAAATGTATGACTGCTTCAGAACATTCCAAAAATCAACTAATAGGAGAAAGAATATGATTAAAGTACAAATTAAGAGATCAAGGTTTTTAGAATTTGCATGCAATTTCAAAAATTTGTCTACTATTGTATATATTTGGACCTCCTATTCAGAAAGTGTCAATGGTTTCTATAAAAATTAGATTTGTTACCTGTCGATACTTTGTTTGATACTGGATAAATTTGCTCATAATTAAATGTGTAAACTGTGGTAGTACAGACTAACATTTGATTCCTATTTGGTACTCAACTGACTATCTTACCATTTCATTAGGTGCTGTGCAGGCTGTGAAGCCACCTCAGCCCATTCTTCAGCAAGCATCTAAGATAACATTGCAGACCATTTCACAAGCTCAAAATAGTTGCAGCACCTCGCATGATGATGGTAAGTTATGTTATAAACCATACTGGAATTTTATCTCTGAGGTTCTGATGATTTTTTTTGTTTGATTAATCATCTCCTGCATTTACTACATGAAATAAAGAATATATTATAAATACAGTATAGAACTACAGCATTAACAATGCAATGAAAGAATAAATAATGGGAAAACACTTCCTTCAGCTGCTGTGGTCGTCAAAGCTGCTGATGTCAATACAAAAGATTCAGAAAAATCTTCTTACCAAGAAATCTTCAAAACAAAACTAAATCAAGAAAGGATTAAGTTCTGCCATGTATTTTAAGATAAATTCCACAAAAGTGCCTAATTGTAAAGAACATAGCATATTCAAAACGAAATACAATGTTCAGAAATATTATATGTTTATAAACTTCAAAATTTATAAAATAACATAATGAAAAATTAAATAAATTACAAATAGTTAAGATATC